>WJBH02000294.1:0-19388 GCA_013167095.2 Daphnia sinensis | reverse complement strand
CATTCGAACATTGGTAATTTATCCTTTCACTTCAAGGGTATTGGCATTGCTAATACAACAATTAGCAGCGTATTTTCGTAAGTTTTATAATTGTGTTTACTAACTTGACGGTTATTCCATTAATCAGTAGAATTAAACGCACAATGTTCAGTACTTGTTTTTGTTTCGAGTTAAATAGGTTTCTTTTAATATAACAGCTAAACTTTGAATCAAACAAGCATTCCCAACGTACCGTCTTACGACAGGAGAGTTGTCCTTCCTAATACTGCATATGCAACCTGTTTTTGTTCATTTCTATTTATGTTTACTCTTCAATTTGAAACGAGTGGGATTTTTTTAATCAGTAGAATATTACGCAAAATGATCAGTAATTGTTACTGGTTTTGATACTAAAAGTCCTAGCTTAATTTAAGAAATTCATTCGAACATTGGTAATTTATCCTTTCACTACAAGGGTATTGGCATTGCTAATGCAACAATTAGCAGCGTATTTTCGAAAGTTTCATAATTGTTTTTACTAACTTGACGGTTATTCCATTAACCAGTAGAATTAAACGCACAATGTTCAGTAGTTGTTTTTGTTTCTAGTTGAATAGTTTTCTTTTAATATAACAGTTAAACTTTGAATCAAACGAGCATTCCCAACGTACCGTCTTTCGACAGGAGAGTTGTCCTTCCTAATACTTCATATGCAACCTGTTTTTGTTCATTTCTATTTATGTTTACTCTTCAGTTTGAAACGAGTGGGATTAATTTATCAGTAGAATATTTCGCAAAATGATCAGTAATTGTTACTGGTTTTGATATTAAAAGCCCTAGCTTAATTTAAGAAAATCATTCGAACATTGGTAATTTATCCTTTCACTACAGGGGTATTGGCATTGCTAATACTACAATTAGCAGCGTATTTTCGTAAGTTTTATAATTGTTTTTACTAACTTGACGGTTATTTCATTATTCAGTAGAATAAACTCACAATGTTCAGTACTTGTTTTTGTTTCGAGTTGAATAGTTTTCTTTTAATATAACAGCTAAACTTTAAATCAAACGAGCATTCCCATCGTACCGTCTTACGACAGGAGAGTCGTCCTTCCTAATACTGCATATGCAACCTGTTTTTGTTCATTTCTATTTATGTTTTCTCTTCAATTTGAAACGAGTGGGATTTTTTAAATCAGTAGAATATTACGCACAATGATCAGTAATTGTTACTTGTTTTGATATTAAAATTCCTAGCTTAATTTAAGAAAATCATTCGAAAATTCGTAATTTATCATTTCACTTCAAGGGTATTGGCATTGCTAATACAACACTTAGCAGCGTATTTTCGTAAGTTTTATAATTGTTTTTACTAACTTGACGGTTATTCCATTAATCAGTAGAATTAAACGCACAATGTTCAGTACTTGTTTTGGTTTCGAGTTGAATAGGTTTTTTTTTAATATAACAGCTAAACTTTGAATCAAACGAGCATTCCCAACGTACTGTCTTACGACAGTAGAGTCGTCCTTCCTAATACTGCATATGCAACCTGTTTTTGTTCATTTCTATTTATGTTTACTCTTCAGTTTGAAACGAGTGGGATTAATTTACCAGTAGAATATTACGCAAAATGATCAGTAATTGTTACTGGTTTTGATATTAAAAGTCCTAGCTTAATTTAAGAAAATCATTCGAACATTGGTAATTTATCCTTTTACTACAATGGTATTGGCATCGCTAATACAACAATTAGCAGCGTATTTTCGTAAGTGTTATAATTGTTTATACTAAATTGATGGTTATTCCATTAATCAGTAGAATTAAACGCACAATGTTCAGTACTTGTTTTTGTTTCGAGTTGAATAGGTTTCTTTTAATATAACAGCTATACTTTGAATCAAACAAGGATTCCCAACGTACCGTCTTACGACAGAAGAGTTGTCCTTCCTAATACTGCATATGCAACCTGTTTTTGTTCATTTCTATTTATGTTTACTCTTCAATTTGAAAGGTAGCCGGAGAAAAAGGACCCAACGAAAAAGGACCCGACGAAAAAGGACCGGCAAAAAGGACCCAACGAAAAAGGACCCTACCAAAAAGGACCACCTTTTCCGAAAAATAAAAGTGGTCCTTTTTCTCCGTCCAAGCGGTCCTTTTTCTTCTTATCTTTTACATATTTTGGGATGAAGTCCAAGCCCAAAATCCTGTGAAAGTAATGGACGATAAACGATTTATTACTTTAAACGGCTTAAGGGCAAAACTGAAACTATGGCAATCCGTTTTACCCGTAAAAAATATTTTTTTTTTCCTTTTTAATTTTTTTATGCTCTGTCCATCTAGCGGTCACAACCTAAACCCCATTAAAATGTTGCAGCATGTTATGTTTTTGCAGGTAAAAGTGGTGTGGCAGAACGAGCCAGCTTCAGAGTTTAATCCCACATAGCACACTTCTGCCGACGGATGTCCGCTTCATGGCCGAAGATCCGCTGGCTATCCGTTGTGGGTAGTTCCAGGGATGTCCGTCGGATGATGAAATTTGAAGTTCAATGGATGTGCTCAAATATGATCCAAAGGACGTCCCTTCAATAGCCCAAAATAGCTTTCAAATGTTTATTTTGATCGATATAAAAGTAAGTTAAAATAATATATTTATTCCTAATACTTTACTTTGTTTTTAATATTGAAATAAAAATATGTGGATTCATTTTTTCAAGGATGGTTTATTGCACATTAATAACATATTGCATAACAATCTATGTTTTAAGTCTTCATTTTTCTAAAATTTTTGCAAGCATTTTAACAATAGCAAATATTTAACATAGCAAACAAACAACAAATTCAAATGATTTAACGGTTGCCCAGCTGTTTTTCCCGATGGTTGGAGGGTGATGACGTTATGGAAAGTAAGCAGAATCGTATCCGTTATAGAACTCGACATCGTGGCGGACGACCGTCCGGCAATCGGGACCCATGCGGATGTTGGCTCCGTGCGTGTACGAATACCTATGAACAATATGTAAAAGATAGGGAGAAAAAGGACCGCTTGGACGGAGAAAAAGGACCACTTTTACTTTTCAGAAAAGGTGGTCCTTTTTAGTAGGGTCCTTTTTCGTTGGTTCCTTTTCGCCGGTCCTTTTTCGTCGGGTCCTTTTTCGTTGGGTCCTTTTTCTCCGCCAATCATTTGAAACGAGTGGGATTTTTTTAATCAGTAGAATATTACGCAAAATGATCAGTAATTGTTACTGGTTTTGATATTAAAAGTCCTAGCTTAATTTAAGAAAATCATTCGAACATTGGTTATTTATCCTTTCACTTCAAGGGTATTGGCATTGCTAATACAACAATTAGCAGCATATTTTCGTAAGTTTTATAATTGTTTTTACTAATTTGACGGCTATTCCATTAATCAGTGGAATTAAACGCACAATGTTCAGTACTTGTTTTTGTTTCTAGTTGAATAGTTTTCTTTTAATATAACAGCTAAACTTTGAATCAAACGAGCATTCCCAACGTACCGTCTTACGAAAGGAAAGTCGTCCTTCCTAATACTGCATATGCAACCTGTTTTTGTTCATTTGTATTTATGTTTTCTCTTCAGTTTGAAACGAGTGGGATTTTTTAAATCAGTAGAATATTACGCACAATGATCAGAAATTGTTACTGGTTTTGATATTAAAAGCCCTAGCTTAATTTAAGAAAATCATTCGAACATTGGTAATTTATCCTTTCACTACAGGGGTATTGGAATTGCTAATACTACAATTAGCAGCGTATTTTCGTAAGTTTTATAATTGTTTTTACTAACTTGACGGTTATTCTATTAATCAGTAGAATTAAACGCACAATGTTCAGTACTTGTTTTTGTTTCGAGTTGAATAGTTTTCTCTTAATATAACAGCTAAACTTTGAATCAAACGAGCATTCCCAACGTACCGTTTAACGACAGACGAGTCGTCCTTCCTAATACTGCATATGCATCCTGTTTTTGTTCATTTCTATTTATGTTTACTCTTCAATTTGAAACAAGTGGAATTTGTTTAATCAGTAGAATATTACTCACAATGATCAGTAATTGTTACTGGTTTTGATATTAAAAGCCCTAGCTTAATTTAAGAAAATCATTCGAACATTGGTAATTTATCCTTTCACTTCAAGGGTATTGGCATTGCTAATACAACAATTAGCAGCGTATTTTCGTAAGTTTTATAATTGTTTTTACTAACTTGACGGTTATTCCATTAACCAGTAGAATTAAACGCACAATGTTCAGTACTTGTTTTTGTTTCTACTTGAATAGTTTTCTTTTAATATAACAGTTAAACTTTGAATCAAACAAGCATTCCCAACGTACCGTCTTACGACAGGAGAGTCGTCCCTCCTAACAATGCATATGCAACCTGTTTTTGTTCATTTCTTTTTATGTTTACTCTTCAATTTGAAACGAGTGGGATTTGTTTAATCAGTAGAATATTACGCACAATGATCAGTAATTGTTACTGGTTTTGATATTAAAAGTCCTAGCTTAATTTAAGAAATTCATTCGAACATTGGTAATTTATCCTTTCACTACAAGGGTATTGGCATTGCTAATGCAACAATTAGCAGCGTATTTTCGAAAGTTTCATAATTGTTTTTACTAACTTGACGGTTATTCCATTAACCAGTAGAATTAAACGCACAATGTTCAGTACTTGTTTTTGTTTCTAGTTGAATAGTTTTCTTTTAATATAACAGTTAAACTTTGAATCAAACGAGCATTCCCAACGTACCGTCTTTCGACAGTAGAGTTGTCCTTCCTAATACTTCATATGCAACCTGTTTTTGTTCATTTCTATTTATGTTTACTCTTCAGTTTGAAACGAGTGGGATTAATTTATCAGTAGAATATTACACACAATGATCAGTAATTGTTACTGGTTTTGATATTAAAAGTCCTAGCTTAATTTAAGAAAATCATTCGAACATTGGTTATTTATCCTTTCACTTCAAGGGTATTGGCATTGCTAATACAACAATTAGCAGCATATTTTCGTAAGTTTTATAATTGTTTTTACTAACTTGACGGTTATTCCATTAATCAGTGGAATTAAACGCACAATGTTCAGTACTTGTTTTTGTTTCTAGTTGAATAGTTTTCTTTTAATATAACAGCTAAACTTTGAATCAAACGAGCATTCCCAACGTACCGTCTTACGAAAGGAAAGTCGTCCTTCCTAATACTGCATATGCAACCTGTTTTTGTTCATTTCTATTTATGTTTACTCTTCAATTTGAAACGAGTGGGATTTGTTTAATCAGTAGAATATTACGCACAATGATCAGTAATTGTTACTGGTTTTGATATTAAAAGTCCTAGCTTAATTTAAGAAAATCATTCGAACATTGGTGATTTATCCTTTCACTGTGCTAATACTACAATTAGCAGCGTATTTTCGTAAGTTTTATAATTGTTTTTACTAACTTGACGGTTATTCCATTAATCAGAAGAATTAACCGCAGAATGTTCAGTACTTGTTTTTGTTTCGAGTTGAATAGTTTTCTTTTAATATAACAGCTAAACTTTGAATCAAACAAGCATTCCCAACGTACCGTCTTACGACAGGAGAGTCGTCCTTCCTAATACTGCATATGCAACCTGTTTTTGTTCATTTCTATATATGTTTACTCTTCAATTTGAAATGAGTGGAATTTGTTAAATCAGTAGAATATTACGCACAATGATCAGTAATTGTTACTGGTTTTGATATTAAAAGCCCTAGCTTAATTTAAGAAAATCATTCGAACATTGGTAATTTATCCTTTCACTACAGGGGTATTGGCATTGCTAATACTACAATTAGCAGCGTATTTTCGTAAGTTTTATAATTGTTTTTACTAACTTGACGGTTATTTCATTATTCAGTAGAATTAAACTCACAATGTTCAGTACTTGTTTTTGTTTCGAGTTGAATAGTTTTCTTTTAATATAACAGCTAAACTTTGAATCAAACAAGCATTCCCAACGTGCCGTCTTACGACAGGAGAGTCGTCCTTCCTAATACTGCATATGCAACCTGTTTTTGTTCATTTCTATATATGTTTACTCTTCAATTTGAAACGAGTGGAATTTGTTAATCAGAATATTACGCACAATGATCAGTAATTGTTACTGGTTTTGATATTAAAAGCCCTAGCTTAATTTAAGAAAATCATTCGAACATTGGTAATTTATCCTTTCACTACAGGGGTATTGGCATTGCTAATACTACAATTAGCAGCGTATTTTCGTAAGTTTTATAATTGTTTTTACTAACTTGACGGTTATGTCATTATTCAGTAGAATTAAACTCACAATGTTTAGTACTTGTTTTTGTTTCGAGTTGAATAGTTTTCTTTTAATATAACAGCTAAACTTTAAATCAAACGAGCATTCCCAACGTACCGTCTTACGACAGGAGAGTCGTCCTTCCTAATACTGCATATGCAACCTGTTTTTGTTCATTTCTATTTATGTTTACTCTTCAATTTGAAACGAGTGGGATTTGTTTAATCAGTAGAATATTACGCACAATGATCAGTAATTGTTACTGGTTTTGATATTAAAAGTCCTAGCTTAATTTAAGAAAATCATTCGAACATTGCTGATTTATCCTTTCACTGTGCTAATACTACAATTAGCAGCGTATTTTCGTAAGTTTTATAATTGTTTTTACTAACTTGACGGTTATTCCATTAATCAGTAGAATTAAACGAACAATGTTCAGTACTTGTTTTTGTTTCGAGTTGAATAGTTTTCTTTTAATATAACAGCTAAACTTTGAATCAAACGAGCATTCCCAACGTACCGTTTTACGACAGACGAGTCGTCCTTCCTAATACTGCATATGCAACCTGTTTTTTTTCATTTCTATTTATGTTTACTCTTCAATTTGAAACGAGTGGAATTTTTTTATCAGTAGAATATTACGCACAATGATCAGTAATTGTTACTGGTTTTGATATTAAAAGTCCTAGCTTAATTTAAGAAAATCATTCGAAAATTCGTAATTTATCCTTTCACTTCAAGGGTATTGGCATTGCTAATACAACAATTAGCAGCGTATTTTCGTAAGTTTTATAATTGTTTTTACTAACTTGACGGTTATTCCATAAATCAGTAGAATTAAACGCACAATGTTCAGTACTTGTTTTTGTTTCTAGTTGAATAGTTTTCTTTTAATATAACAGCTAAACTTTGAATCAAACGAGCATTCCCAACGTACCGTCTTACGACAGGAGAGTTGTCCTTCCTAATACTTCATATGCAACCTGTTTTTGTTCATTTCTATTTATGTTTACTCTTCAATTTGAAACGAGTGGGATTTTTTTAATCAGTAGAATATTACGCAAAATGATCAGTAATTGTTACTGGTTTTGATACTAAAAGTCCTAGCTTAATTTAAGAAATTCATTCGAACATTGGTAATTTATCCTTTCACTACAAGGGTATTGGCATTGCTAATGCAACAATTAGCAGCGTATTTTCGAAAGTTTCATAATTGTTTTTACTAACTTGACGGTTATTCCATTAACCAGTAGAATTAAACGCACAATGTTCAGTACTTGTTTTTGTTTCTAGTTGAATAGTTTTCTTTTAATATAACAGTTAAACTTTGAATCAAACAAGCATTCCCAACGTACCGTCTTACGACAGGAGAGTCGTCCCTCCTAACACTGCATATGCAACCTGTTTTTGTTCATTTCTTTTCATGTTTACTCTTCAATTTAAAACGAGTGGGATTTGTTTAATCAGTAGAATATTACGCACAATGATCAGTAATTGTTACTGGTTTTGATATTAAAAGTCCTAGCTTAATTTAAGAAATTCATTCGAACATTGGTAATTTATCCTTTCACTACAAGGGTATTGGCATTGCTAATGCAACAATTAGCAGCATATTTTCGTAAGTTTTATAATTGTTTTTACTAACTTGACGGTTATTCCATTAATCAGTAGAATTAAACGCACAATGTTCAGTACTTGTTTTTGTTTCTAGTTGAATAGTTTTCTTTTAATATAACAGCTAAACTTTGAATCAAACGAGCATTCCCAACGTACCGTTTTACGACAGACGAGTCGTCCTTCCTAATACTGCATATGCAACCTTTTTTGTTCATTTCTATTTATGTTTACTCTTCAATTTGAAACGAGTGGGATTTGTTTAATCAGTAGAATATTACGCACAATGATCAGTAATTGTTACTGGTTTTGATATTAAAAGTCCTAGCTTAATTTAAGAAAATCATTCGAACATTGGTAATTTATCCTTTCACTGTGCTAATACTACAATTAGCAGCGTATTTTCGTAAGTTTTATAATTGTTTTTACTAACTTGGGTTATTTCCATTAATCAGAAGAATTAACCGCAGAATGTTCAGTACTTGTTTTTGTTTCGAGTTGAATAGTTTTCTTTTAATATAACAGCTAAACTTTGAATCAAACAAGCATTCCCAACGTACCGTCTTACGACAGGAGAGTCGTCCTTCCTAATACTGCATATGCAACCTGTTTTTGTTCATTTCTATATATGTTTACTCTTCAATTTGAAATGAGTGGAATTTGTTAAATCAGTAGAATATTACGCACAATGATCAGTAATTGTTACTGGTTTTGATATTAAAAGCCCTAGCTTAATTTAAGAAAATCATTCGAACATTGGTAATTTATCCTTTCACTACAGGGTATTGGCATTGCTAATACTACAATTAGCAGCGTATTTTCGTAAGTTTTATAATTGTTTTTACTTACTTGACGGTTATTTCATTATTCAGTAGAATTAAACTCACAATGTTCAGTACTTGTTTTTGTTTCGAGTTGAATAGTTTTCTTTTAATATAACAGCTAAACTTTGAATCAAACAAGCATTCCCAACGTACCGTCTTACGACAGGAGAGTCGTCCTTCCTAATACTGCATATGCAACCTGTTTTTGTTCATTTCTATATATGTTTACTCTTCAATTTGAAACGAGTGGAATTTGTTTAATCAGTAGAATATTACGCACAATGATCAGTAATTGTTACTGGTTTTGATATTAAAAGCCCTAGCTTAATTTAAGAAAATCATTCGAACATTGGTAATTTATCCTTTCACTACAGGGGTATTGGCATTGCTAATACTACAATTAGCAGCGTATTTTCGTAAGTTTTATAATTGTTTTTACTAACTTGACGGTTATGTCATTATTCAGTAGAATTAAACTCACAATGTTTAGTACTTGTTTTTGTTTCGAGTTGAATAGTTTTCTTTTAATATAACAGCTAAACTTTAAATCAAACGAGCATTCCCAACGTACCGTCTTACGACAGGAGAGTCGTCCTCCTCTAATACTGCATATGCAACCTGTTTTTGTTCATTTCTATTTATGTTTACTCTTCAATTTGAAACGAGTGGGATTTGTTTAATCAGTAGAATATTACGCACAATGATCAGTAATTGTTACTGGTTTTGATATTAAAAGTCCTAGCTTAATTTAAGAAAATCATTCGAACATTGCTGATTTATCCTTTCACTGTGCTAATACTACAATTAGCAGCGTATTTTCGTAAGTTTTATAATTGTTTTTACTAACTTGACGGTTATTCCATTAATCAGTAGAATTAAACGAACAATGTTCAGTACTTGTTTTTGTTTCGAGTTGAATAGTTTTCTTTTAATATAACAGCTAAACTTTGAATCAAACGAGCATTCCAACGTACCGTTTTACGACAGACGAGTCGTCCTTCCTAATACTGCATATGCAACCTGTTTTTGTTCATTTCTATTTATGTTTACTCTTCAATTTGAAACGAGTGGAATTTTTTAATCAGTAGAATATTACGCACAATGATCAGTAATTGTTACTGGTTTTGATATTAAAAGTCCTAGCTTAATTTAAAAAATCATTCGAAAATTCGTAATTTATCCTTACTTCAAGGGTATTGGCATTGCTAATACAACAATTAGCAGCGTATTTTCGTAAGTTTTATAATTGTTTTTACTAACTTGACGGTTATTCCATAAATCAGTAGAATTAAACGCACAATGTTCACTACTTGTTTTTGTTTCTAGTTGAATAGTTTTCTTTTAATATAACAGCTAAACTTTGAATCAAACGAGCATTCCCACCGTACCGTCTTTCGACAGGAGAGTTGTCCTTCCTAATACTTCATATGCAACCTGTTTTTGTTCATTTCTATTTATGTTTACTCTTCAATTTGAAACGAGTGGGATTTTTTTAATCAGTAGAATATTACGCAAATGATCAGTAATTGTTACTGGTTTTGATACTAAAAGTCCTAGCTTAATTTAAGAAATTCATTCGAACATTGGTAATTTATCCTTTCACTACAAGGGTATTGGCATTGCTAATGCAACAATTAGCAGCGTATTTTCGAAAGTTTCATAATTGTTTTTACTAACTTGACGGTTATTCCATTAACCAGTAGAATTAAACGCACAATGTTCAGTACTTGTTTTTGTTTCTAGTTGAATAGTTTACTTTTAATATAACAGTTAAACTTTGAATCAAACAAGCATTCCCAACGTACCGTCTTACGACAGGAGAGTCGTCCCTCCTAATACTGCATATGCAACCTGTTTTTGTTCATTTCTTTTATGTTTACTCTTCAATTTTAAAACGAGTGGGATTTGTTTAATCAGTAGAATATTACGCACAATGATCAGTAATTGTTACTGGTTTTGATATTAAAAGTCCTAGCTTAATTTAAGAAATTCATTCGAACATTGGTAATTTATCCTTTCACTACAAGGGTATTGGCATTGCTAATGCAACAATTAGCAGCATATTTTCGTAAGTTTTATAATTGTTTTTACTAACTTGACGGTTATTCCATTAATCAGTAGAATTAAACGCACAATGTTCAGTACTTGTTTTTGTTTCTAGTTGAATAGTTTTCTTTTAATATAACAGTTAAACTTTGAATCAAACAAGCATTCCCAACGTACCGTCTTACGACAGGAGAGTCGTCCCTCCTAACACTGCATATGCAACCTGTTTTTGTTCATTTCTTTTCATGTTTACTCTTCAATTTAAAACGAGTGGGATTTGTTTAATCAGTAGAATATTACGCACAATGATTAGTAATTGTTACTGCTTTGATATTAAAAGTCCTAGCTTAATTTAAGAAATTCATTCGAACATTGGTAATTTATCCTTTCACTACAAGGGTATTGGCATTGCTAATGCAACAATTAGCAGCATATTTTCGTAAGTTTTATAATTGTTTTTACTAACTTGACGGTTATTCCATTAATCAGTGGAATTAAACGCACAATGTTCAGTACTTGTTTTTGTTTCTAGTTGAATAGTTTTCTTTTAATATAACAGCTAAACTTTGAATCAAACGAGCATTCCCAACGTACTGTCTTACGAAAGGAAAAGTCGTCCTTCCTAATACTGCATATGCAACCTGTTTTTGTTCATTTCTATTTATGTTTACTCTTCAATTTGAAACGAGTGTTATCGATACGTACTGACTTTGACGTTGTAGTTAATTTCGCACTCTGTATTTATTTTACGGGCACGTTAGCTCAATACTGATAATTTACAAGTTACAATATTTTACGGGAAAACGAGTGACGCGACTGTAACTGGCGAATTCTTGTCTCTAATTGATGTCGCGAAAGGGTGATCTTCTTTCCTCCTTGCGTCGTCTACGTTCCCCTGCCTCCGTTTTCGCCTATGGCACAATACCGTTTGCGATAAAGCCTCTTCTAACTATTTCGGGGCTGTAGGATTCGGAACATAGCCGGCCCTGCGTTCGTAAGCGGACGCACCATCCGTATCCCAAGACTCCAATAAGCAGAGTTTCACAGCTGGGCGATGAAGTTCGGAGGTTTTGGTGGCCGAACGAAGGTGAACGATTGCCGAACGGACTACGCCGTCTGGGTCAGTAAACACCTTGACGACACGAGCGATTGGCCACTCTCCACGGGGTGTATCTGGCTCGATAACGATCACGATGTCGCCAACGTTGTATATTATTGTATTGTATATTCCCTCATCCAACGTCTCCAGAAACAATCCGTGAGGTACTGAGCGATGCGGTACTTCCTTTTGGTCGTCATGTCGTTTTCGTCGAACATGTCGAAGGGTACGTACGGATTTTCGTGTCCAAGGAGAAGATGATTTGGCGTGATGGGTTCGGGATCCGCCGGGTTTACGCTTACATACGTTAACGGGCGGCCGTTGAGAAGTTTCTCCACTTGAATTAACGTGGTGACTAGGGTATCGTCAGTCAGAGTTTGTTCGTTTAGCACGAATCTAAAGGCACGTTTTGACGACTGAACTAGACGTTCCCAAGTTCCACCAAAATGTGGCGCGGCAGGTGGATTGAAACTCCAAGTCACGGTTCTTCGTTTTCGCCCATCCTTTATGGCTAGCTGTTCCATCCGACGAAGACACTCGGAGAATTCACGTACAGCTCCAACAAAGTTCGTGCCATTATCGCTGTGATAATGTTGCGGAGTTGTACGGCGATCTTCGAAGCGACTGATGCAGTTGATGAACGACGAAGTGTCAAGAGAGTATGCCATTTCCAGGTGTACGGCTCTTGATGACATGCAAGTAAACAAGCAGGCCCAACGTTTCACTTTCCGTCTGAATATCTTTACGTTGTACGGGCCGAAGAAATCTACTCCGGTGTGTGTAAAGGCGAGGTAGAAAGGCTTCAGACGGTAACCGGGAAGGGCGGCCATCATCGGGCAAAGTGCCTTTGCGTAGTGTTGCTTGCATTTAAAACACTTGCTGATAATTCTTCTCACCGTTTTTCGTCCACGTTGAACCCAATAGAGCTTACGTAATTCGTGAAAGGTTCTTTCAGTAGTGGAGTGCGCGAACTCGAGGTGGAGACTATAAATTAGCAACTTCGTGATTTTTTCATCAGCTGGAAGTATGATCGGATGGCGAGCTTCAGGTGGAGCTGGAGCATTTTCAATACGTCCTCCGACTCGTAAAACTCCTTGATGGTCGATGAATGGCGTTAACGTGATTAGGCTTGAACCAGGATCGAGCTGCTTTCCCTCCTTTAAATTGCTATAATCTTCTGGAAAGGCAGACATCTGAGCGCGCCTAAACAACTTCGCTTCTGCATTCTTGACCTCGGCTTCCGATAATTTGCCGAATTCGCGATGAGTTTTTTCTTTACGAGCGTTACTGATGAAACGTTTGACGTAGCCGACAACGCCGACTAAAAACGGATAGCGGGAGGTGTACGTGGTGAGCTGGTCGATGGAATCGTTTACGTGTAGAATCGCACCAACCCATCTCGTACAGCGAACTTCCGGATCCTCTGTTTCGTTAATTCCCTGTTTTACATCGGGGAAGGCCGGCCAATTTTGCGGTGATTGGTAGAGGAAAGACGGACCGGTGAAGAAACGATGTTCGATGGAAAATTCGGATGACGTGACGCCGCGGCTGACGTCATCTGCTGGGTTTTGAGCCGTAGGGACGTAACGCCATTGACTACTTTCGGACAGCTCCAATATTTCGCCTATTCGGTTTCCGACGTAAATATGAAACCGATAGTGTGGGGAGTTGATCCATCTCAAAACCGTTGTCGAATCTGACCAAAATGTGGTTTGGTCGATTTTTAGTCGGAGTTCTGACTTGACCACTGATGCTAGACGGGCGGCGAGTAATGCTGCACACAGCTCAAGTCTGGGTATCGAAACGTATTTGATAGGTGCTACTCTTGCCTTGGCCATAACAAATGACACGTTAACGCCGTCGGGGTTGTCGAAACGGAGATAGGCAATGGCACCAAACGCTGATTCGGATGCGTCAGCAAACAGATGAAGTCCCACACCTCGCGCTTTTGCTAGCTCTGGGTTGAAACATCGTGGGACGGAAAGCGGATTTAGCTTCGAGAGAGACGGCCCAACGTTGCCATTCATCGACGGTCGTCTGGTCTAGTTGATCGTCCCAGCCAACCGATTTTCTGCATACAGCTTGCAGGATGAGTTTGGCGTGTAGCAACACCGGTGAGAGAAAACCAAATGGGTCGTAGACGCTTGACGTTTCTCGTAATATTTCACGTTTCGTCATTCCATCCAGTTTAATACTTGCGCTCACTACGAACGAGTCGCTACCGTAGTCGAGTGAGAGGCCCAACGTCCGTTCTATGGGCATTCCGTGTAGCGCTAAGTCGATAGACGAAACTGGATTGCCAGGCAATGATAACAGAACCTTCGGGCATGATGAACCCCACTGGGCGAGCTCGAATCCTCCACGACGTAGAACGTTTGTCACCCTTTTTGCTTGCTGAATAGCTTCTTCGGTAGTTAGGAATGACGTCAGCCAGTTGTCCACGTAGAAATGGTCGATTACTTGGTTCGTAACGTCGGCTGCATCAATCTCACCGTCTTCGGCTGCTTGACGTAATACGTGAGCACAAATTGTCGGAGAGCAAACTGCGCCGAAGGGTTGCACGTTCATTTGGTAAACGGAGGGCGGTTCCTGTATACCCGGGTCGCGATAGAAGAAACGAAGTGCCGGCCCGTCTTGTGGCCGCACTCTTACTTGATGGAACATCTTAACGATGTCCGCGCTCAACGCTATCGGATGTTGCCGGAAACGTAGCAACACACCAATTAAGTTGGTCAGCAGGTCAGGTCCTTTCAGCAGGGCAGAATTCAGCGACATTCCCTTGTAGTACGCGGAGGCATCGAAGACTGGGCGGCATTTTTCGGGTTTCTTCGGATTTATCACCGGATGGTGAGGCAGAAACCATGTTCGGCCAGCTGGACGATAGTTGACCTCCTCGGCTGAAAGTTTTCGGGCGTGCCCAAGGCTGATGTACTCGTTGATTGCGGCGGAGTATCTTCTACCGAGATTTTCGTCGGCGATGAGTCTTCGTTCTAGCTTTAGGAAGCGAGCTAGTGTAGACTGGCTGTTGTCGGGGAGATTCGGCTCTTCGTTTTTCCAGAGGAGTCCCGACTCGTAACGATCGCCTACGAATCTTGTCGTTTCGCGTAGGATCTTGCTTGCACGTAATTCGTCGTCGCTGACCGGCACCTTGACACCTGCTCGGGCTTCGTAGGTCTCGGTGAGTAGAAAGCGATCAATCGCATTCACAAGATCTTGATCGGGTGGGGGCGTTAATGAGAGCGAGTTGCACTGCACTTGTGCAACGGCGGCCGGAGAAATCGGCCCGGCTATACACCATCCAAAGGCTGTTCGGAGACCTCGCGGAGCTCGCTCGTTCAACGGATCTCTTTTGATTTCAAGGACTTCTTGCGGAGCCATATCACACGAACCGATCAACACGTTCACGTCCACGGAGTTTTGGGCGGGAACTTTCAATCCAGCTAGATGAGGCCAATCCTTGACAAGCTTCTTTAGATCGACGTTTTCGTTCTTGATTTTCAAGACGGGAACGGAGTAACAGTTCGGGATGTCGAAAGAACTGCTTTTGTCCAACGACGATATTCTGAAGGACACCTTTGTCGTGTGTGCGGTTGGGTCGCGGCCGTGGTACGTTCCGATTCTTGAGATTGCTTTCTCTCCTTGAAGTCCCAATTCGTTTGCGAGCGCGTTGGTTATCATTGAGATTTGGCTTCCGGGATCCAGCAATCCATACCCTGTCCAGGTTCGGCCATTAACTTCAATTACCATTGGGACGATAAGCAGCAGGGTCGTTTCGTTTTCGTAGCCGTAGGAAACCGCACCGTTAAACGGGCTCTTCTGAGAAGAGGGTAGGGTCGGGCTCGGTCGTAGCGTTTTCGGGTACATCCTCGGTGCTCCGTGGAGAAGAGGGTGGTGAAGACGTTTACAATCTTCCGTTCCACATTCCTTTTCCCTTTTACACTCGGAACTTAGATGGCGGTCGTCGAGACACCGGTAACAGCATCTTTTTTCTCTTACGACTTCTGATCGTTCCGCGGGATTTAGTGCCTTAAACTTCTCACAGAGGTAAAGGCGATGAGCGCCATCACAATGTGGGCAGGATGCGATGTTTACGGTTGTGGAGAAGACCATAGGGGACGTGGTCGACTTCTTCGGTTTTTCGTTTGACGATTTGTGGACGTTTTCTCGCGTTTTCGGATGATTGCCTGGCTGGGGTGTGGGGTTGACGCCAACACGAACGAAGTATTCCGCCATCGTAACGTCATCGAGCCACGTGTCCAGGTCGAGTATCGTAGGCAATCTATCTTGAATCCGATAGCTCACTTCGGCCCATTTACTGCGTAGGTTGGGCGGCAATTTTCCAACCAATTGAGCCAATGGGGTGCTGCTATGTAGCTCCAATCCATATCCACCCAGTTGCAAAGTTGCGACGACTGAACGGAGCGTGGACGAAAACTGCTTTAACGATTCATAGTCGCTATCTTTAAACGAAGGTAGCTTTAGAAGCGATGACGAGCATGCGGTTGATACGATTCTTGGATTTCCGAACTTCCGATGCAGCTCTTTCAATGCAAAGGAGTATAATCCAGGGTTGAGTAGAACTTCGCCGAGATTTTTCTGAATTTCGGTCGTCAGGCTTGCACGTAGATGATGTTGACGTTCGGCATCGCTGAAACATGTATCGTGAATCTGAACCTTGAATGACTGGATAAACATAGGCCAGTTTATCGGGTTGCCATCAAACTTCGGTGGTTCAGCTTTCGGCGGTCTCGATGATGAACGAAATGTCGGAGGTGCGTCATGACGATTCACGAATATCCAAGCATCAGGGGAGTACACCGTTGGTTGCGGATCAGGAACTGATCTTTGAGACGGGAACGTTTGTTGCGTAAATCGGTTGTGGTCGGGTAACGACGACATCGTGTTTGTTGGATATGACGGCGGACGTGCGCTGGCTTTGATTTGCTGAGCTACCCGATCGAATATGCTTGTGGGTGCGTAGCTTGAGGCGTTGACATTCAGGTTAGGAAACGACGAAGATGGCTGGTTAAACGTAAACGGCTGTTGGGATGCAGCCGGCCCGTATTGAGAGCATGGTTGAGTTGACGTTGCTGGTCTGTACGGCATGCGGAATTCTGGAAAAGGCATAGCAGGTGGTTGAAATGGGACGTTTGAAGTTTTCCAGACATCTGTTTTATCAAACCCGGGCGTTTCGACTTCATCCGTCTCTTCGGCATCTGCTAATTCGTCTGCGAGTTGTTTACGTAACAAGGAGCTAGTGTAACGTTGCTTCTCTAGCTCCATTTGCAATTGTCGTTCTTTACGTGCTGCTTCAACCCGCTTTTCTTCTTCCTTTCTGGCGATTTCAAACTGCATCTTGCCAATTTCGAACTGCTTCCTACGTTCTTCCTCTTCGGCTTGTTGTAAAGCTTCAGCCTTTTCCTCTTGAATCCTTAGTTGCGTTTCCTTTTCTAACCGCTCGGCCTCCTGAAGTTTACGGCGTGTCGATGAGGTTGATGAACGGTTGGAAACGCTACTGCGACTGGAACCTGCAACTGATCTTGCGCGAGCCTGAAGGGAGTCCATGTAGTTGTGCATGTCGGTTAACGCCTTCGAGTGTTTGATGGAAACATCAATTCCCCAGCTGGTTTCTCTGTCTAGATCTGCGCCGTCGAACTTGCAGACTTCCACGTAGCGACGGTGAATTCTCTCAACGATGTCGTATGCGTGGACCAGGCTTCTTCGCTCAATCTCGATTGTTCCAACATCTTCCAGCCTTCGGACGGCAAGGAGAGCTTGATTGAGTGCCATCGTGTGGATTCTCTTGGCCTGCGTGCGGTGCTGTTTTAGCTGAACGGGATCGTTGGTCCTTTGCCATTCTTCCAATTCTTCCTCCTGTTCTTCTTCTTGAATAGCTTCGAGGGGGAAGGCGTCGTTGGCCATGCTTGAATGACAATGGATGACGTACGGGATCAGTTTACGCAACGTGTTACGTGATCTGCCACGCGGGACTGATTTGCGAGTATGCACTTTAGACGTTATTTAAAGGCACGAGCTTGTCGACGAGACGGGTACAAGCTTAGATTTTCGACAATCAAGTTATTAGGACAGTACTTCGTGCGTAGACGATTCAATGTGCTATAGGGGCGAGCACATGTGAACGTAAATCGTCTAATTAAGTTTTGTTCTAAAGGTGACGCTTGATTGTAGATCCTCTTGATAGGAGACAACGTCAGCAGGAGTTTTCGTGCTGTAGCGTAACGATGTGGACGATACAGAGCGATAAGACGACTACAATTTACGGATCAGTTCGTTGGGATTCACGGTTCCCGGTCGATGCATCAAAATGTTATCGATACGTACTGACTTTGACGTTGTAGTTAATATCGCACTCTGTATTTATTTTACGAACACGTTAGCTCAATACTGATAATTTACAAGTTACAATATTTTACGGGAAAACGAGTGACGCGACTGTAACTGGCGAAATCTTGTCTCTAATTGATGTCGCGAAAGGGTGATCTTCTTTCCTCGTTGCGTCGTCTACGTTCCCCTGCCTCCGTTTTCGCCTATGGCACAATACCGTTTGCGATAAAGCCTCTTCTAACTATTTCGGGGCTCTAGGATTCGGAACAACGAGTGGGATTTGTTTAATCAGTAGAATATTACGCACAATGATCAGTAATTGTTGCTGGTTATGATATTAAAAGTCCTAGCTTAATTTAAGAAAATCATTCTTACATTCGTAATTTATCCTTTCACTACGGGGTATTGGCATTGCTAATGCAACAATTAGCAGCGTATTTTCGTAAGTTTTATAATTGTTTTTACTAACTTGACGGTTATTTCATTATTCAGTAGAATTAAACTCACAATGTTCAGTACTTGTTTTTGTTTCGAGTTGAATAGTTTTCTTTTAATATAACAGCTAAACTTTAAATCAAACGAGCATTCCCAACGTACCGTCTTACGACAGGAGAGTCGTTTTCCTAATACTGCATATGCAACCTGTTTTTGTTCATTTCTATTTATGTTTACTCTTCAATTTGAAACGAGTGGGATTTTTTAAATCAGTAGAATATTACGCACAATGATCAGAAATTGTTACTGGTTTTGATATTAAAAGCCCTAGCTTAATTTAAGAAAATCATTCGAACATTGGTAATTTATCCTTTCACTACAGGGGTATTGGCATTGCTAATACTACAATTAGCAGCGTATTTTCGTAAGTTTTATAATTGTTTTTACTAACTTGACGGTTATTCCATTAATCAGTAGAATTAAACGCACAATGTTCAGTACTTGTTTTTGTTTCGAGTTGAATAGTTTTCTTTTAATATAACAGCTAAACTTTGAATCAAACGAGCATTCCCAACGTACCGTTTACGACAGACGAGTCGTCCTTCCTAATACTGCATATGCAACCTGTTTTTGATCATTTCTATTTATGTTTACTCTTCAATTTGAAACGAGTGGGATTTGTTTAATCAGTAGAATATTACGCACAATGATCAGTAATTGTTACTGGTTTTGATATTAA
>WJBH02000293.1:0-26986 GCA_013167095.2 Daphnia sinensis | reverse complement strand
TGGAGTGTACCTGTTTGAAGTTTGTTGGATAATTCCATTTTTCTCACGAAATTCTCTATTCTTCAAGTACTCGATTCCTCCGTCCGATCTGAATTTCTTTACTTTCTTGCCTGTTTGTCGTTCTAGCCATGCCACAAAAATTTCAGATTTTTCAGCTGCTTCTCCCTTTTTCTTCAATAAATAGACTTTAGTGAATCCGCTGTAATCATCTTTAAAAATTACGAAGCAGGTTTCTCCCTTTGGAGTAGAAACATTGACAAATCCAACATCAGTATGAATCAATTCTCCCACTTCAGTAGCTCGATTGTTACTTGCCTTAAATGGTGATCTCTTCATTGCTCCAAATATGCAACCTTCACAGATGTAGTCTTCCTCTTCATCTTCTTTGTTCAGTTTCAAACCATTCACTGTTCCGAGTCTCGCCATTTTTCTGACTGTTTTATTGCATGCGTGGCCGAATCTTCTATGCCATCGAGCGATTGAGAATGGTGACTTGACACTTGCTGCTGCTGATTCAATTGTTGGCGCTTTTTGGCTCTGGATGACTGCTGTAAACTTCATGTGGTACAATGACTTGCCTAACTTTCTTCCTTCCAGCACAGGAGTGTTTGTCTTCTTATCTATGATGAGCACGATATTGTCAGTGAAATTCGCTTTAAATCCACGATCCATTACAGTACCAAGGGAGAAAAGATTGGCTCCAAGTTCTGGAACAAATAACACATCGTTCAGCTTGCCGATTATTCTTTTTCCGTCCACGTACGATTCTATTTCGATGTCTCCTACTCCTAATACATTCAGCTTGATGGAACCAATTCCATGTACTTTCCAAGATCCTGGCTCAACTGATTTTAGTGAAGAGAAGAAATATTTTCGTTCCGTCATATGGTGTGTGGCGCCTGAGTCTGCATACCAGTCGTTTTCATTCTTTGACAGGAAACAGTATGATGAAAGCAGGTTGGATGCTGGATGATGGATGTCGTTGTCGCCTCCACCTCCGTTGAATTTACGGTTGTTGTCAAATTTCACTTGGCGTGCATTTCTCTGCTCTCCCTGCTTTTTGTCGTAGCAATTGCGTGCTAGATGACCCGGTTTTCCACATTCGTAGCAATCATATGGACCAAATGGTGGTTTAGATCCTTGATGGTAGCCTCTTCCTCCTCGATAATCTCCTCGGTGACCTCCATTGCTGCGATGTCCTTCTCCTCGTCCGTAACCTCTGTATCCGCCACTTCCTCTTTCGCCACCATTTCCACGATAGCCTCTTCCTCGATATTCTCTTCCACGATAGCCTCCTCTGTAATCACCATGGGCTGCAAATGCAGTTTCAGTATTTTCATCAGTTGGTTTCTGTATTTTGCTCGGGTGTGAAGCAAAGAATGCCACATCAGCCGGATTTATTCCACCTCCTGGTAAAGCTTTGTTTCTGGTTTCTTCAAGCACCATTCTTGCAGTCAGTCGAATGAGATTTCTGTGCTCTCCAGACGGTAGAGTTTCCCATGCTGCTCTAGCGCCATGAAAACTTGGTGGTAGAGTAGACAGAATACGATCTTCAATTTGTTCATCTGATACTGGAGCTCCCACATTACTCAATTCATCTGCCATCTGCTTTATAGTGTTGATGTGTGCCGATACACTATGCTCAGGATTCATGATGTACTGGAAAAACTTCGCTGTCAATTGATTTGAGTTGGCTGCTGCCACTTGTGCGTGCTCTTGATTAAGTCTTTTCCACATGTCAGCCGCGTCAACTGATCCTCCGACTGACGTCTGATACTCGGGTTCTAGGCTTCCGTAAATAAGCCCAGCAGCCATGGCATCTCTCTCAATCCACGTGTTGATTTTCTTTCCATTTTTCAATTTCCCTTCTTCATCATATTCCTGAATAAAGGACAACAAAGAGATTTACTACAAACACCTCTGCACGGGTATAACTTAGTTTTCTATATTCAATTCAGTTTACTATTGTACAATCACCTCTACTTGGGTGTAACTTAATTTTACTACTACTACCTCTGCTTGGGTAAAATTTAGTTTTCAAAGTTTACTGCATTCACCTCTCCTTGGGTGCCATTTAATTTACAAAATTTACTTCAATCACCTCTACTTGGGTGTAACAATATTTACTACAATCACCTCTACTTGGGTGTCACAAGATTTTCTACATTCACTTTTACTCGGGTGAAATTTGATCTTCAAAGTTTACTGCAATCACCTCTCCTTTGGGTGTTATTTTTAATTACAAAAAAAAATTACTACAATCACCTCTGCTTGGGTGTCACTATATTTACTGCAATCACCTCTGCTTGGGTATATAACACGAGCAAGATTTTGGTTACCTCAACTGGGTTCTGTTCCGTTCCTTCTATAATTCCCACCATGCTTCTTGGCTCGAGCCATGATAAGGGTCCCAAACTTCATTGTGAAAATCTTGTTCCATTAAATTTGGCTTGAATATTAGATTATTCCCATTTCCTTCATGATTTGCCATGCTTGCTTAGTTAGCAGAGTCGATAGGGTCCCATAACCTGTAAGATTCAAAAAATTCGAAGCACGAATTTAGTTTAACATATTCCTTTTATATTGTCATGGCATGCATCGACTCAATACACACATGGTAATATAATATGGCAGAGATTAGTCAAATACAGAGATATACTTAAACCAGAACACTTGATACTCACACCATAGATATTATCAGAAGAAACTTGACACTCACATAAAAGGAATCAAGAAGGCAGTAGAGAGGCTAAACAGAAACCCCCCTTGGGCGTTTGTACAGCCTCTTTCTAAAGGGGTGAGAGCCGTAACTAAACTTCTGGCGCGAAGTATGAGATTGATCCGCAACATATAGTGCATTCATATACAGATGTATTCAATACAGGTGTATTCAATCTGTATACAGTATAGTGCATTCATATACAGATAGTGTATTCAATCTGTATACAGTATAGTGCATTCATATACACATAGTGTATTCAATCTGTATACAGTATAGTGCATTCATATACACATAGTGTATTCAATCTGTATACAGTATAGTGCATTCATACACAGATAGTGTATTCAATCTGTATACAGTATAGTGCATTCATATACACATAGTGTATCAATCTGTATACAGTATCATACCATGAGTTTTATATGTGTACAGGCTATATCTATATACCTTCATGCAAACAGGTTCAAAACCAATATCTATACTTCTACATGTATACAGTAAAGTGCATACATATACAGATAGTGTATTAAATCTGTATACAGTATAGTGCATTCATATACAGATAGTGTATTCAATCTGTATACAGTATAGTGCATTAATATACACATAGTGTATTCAATCTGTATACAGTATAGTGCATTCATATACACATAGTGTATTCAATCTGTATACAGTATAGTGCATTCATATACACATAGTGATTCAATCTGTATACAGTATAGTGCATTCATATACACATAGTGTATTCAATCTGTATACAGTATAGTGCATTAATATACACATAGTGTATTCAATCTGTATACAGTATAGTGCATTCATATACACATAGTGTATTCAATCTGTATACAGTATAGTGCATTCATATACACATAGTGTATTCAATCTGTATACAGTATAGTGCATTCATATACACATAGTGTATTCAATCTGTATGCAGTATAGTGCATTCATATACACATAGTGTATTCAATCTGTATGCAGTATAGTGCATTCATATACACATAGTGTATTCAATCTGTATACAGTATAGTGCATTCATATACACATAGTGTATTCAATCTGTATACAGTATAGTGCATTCATGTACACATAGTGTATTCAATCTGTATGCAGTATAGTGCATTCATATACACATAGTGTATTCAATCTGTATACAGTATAGTGCATTCATATACATATAGTGTATTCAATCTGTATACAGTATCATACCATGAGTTTTATATGTGTACAGGCTATATCTATAAACCTTCATGCAAACAGGTTCAAAACCAATATCTATACTTCTACATGTATACAGTAAAGTGCATACATATACAGATAGTGTATTCAATCTGTATACAGTATAGTTCATTCATATACAGATAGTGTATTCAATCTGTATACAGTATAGTGCATTTATATACACATAGTGTATTCAATCTGTATGCAGTATAGTGCATTCATATACACATAGTGTATTCAATCTGAATACAGTATAGTTCATTCATATACAGATAGTGTATTCAATCTGTATACAGTATAGTGCATTCATATACACATAGTGTATTCAATCTGTATACAGTATAGTGCATTCATATACACATAGTGTATTCAATCTGTATACAGTATAGTGCATTCATATACACATAGTGTATTCAATCTGTATACAGTATCATACCATGAGTTTTATGTGTGTACAGCTATATCTATATACCTATGCAAACAGGTTCAAAACCAATATCTATACTTCTACATGTATACAGTATAGTGCAAACATATACAGATAGTGTATTCACTCTGTATACAGTATAGTGCATTCATATACAGATAGTGTATTCAATCTGTATACAGTATAGTGCATTCATATACAGATAGTGTATTCAATCTGTATACAGTATAGTGCATTTATATACACATAGTGTATTCAATCTGTATACAGTATAGTGCATTCATATACTCATAGTGTATTCAATCTGTATACAGTATTGTGCATTCATATACACATAGTGTATTCAATCTGTATACAGTATAGTGCATTCATATACAGATAGTGTATTCAATCTGTATACAGTATAGTGCATTCATATACACATAGTGTATTCAATCTGTATACAGTATAGTTCATTCATATACACATAGTGTATTCAATCTGTATACAGTATAGTGCATTCATATACACATAGTGTATTCAATCTGTATACAGTATAGTGCATTCATACACAGATAGTGTATTCAATCTGTATACAGTATAGTGCATTCATATACACATAGTGTATCAATCTGTATACAGTATCATACCATGAGTTTTATATGTGTACAGGCTATATCTATATACCTTCATGCAAACAGGTTCAAAACCAATATCTATGCTTCTACATGTATACAGTAAAGTGCATACATATACAGATAGTGTATTAAATCTGTATACAGTATAGTGCATTCATATACAGATGTATTCAATACAGGTGTATTCAATCTGTATACAGTATAGTGCATTCATATACAGATAGTGTATTCAATCTGTATACAGTATAGTGCATTCATATACACATAGTGTATTCAATCTGTATACAGTATAGTGCATTCATATACACATAGTGTATTCAATCTGTATACAGTATAGTGCATTCATACACAGATAGTGTATTCAATCTGTATACAGTATAGTGCATTCATATACACATAGTGTATCAATCTGTATACAGTATCATACCATGAGTTTTATATGTGTACAGGCTATATCTATATACCTTCATGCAAACAGGTTCAAAACCAATATCTATACTTCTACATGTATACAGTAAAGTGCATACATATACAGATAGTGTATTAAATCTGTATACAGTATAGTGCATTCATATACAGATAGTGTATTCAATCTGTATACAGTATAGTGCATTATATACACATAGTGTATTCAATCTGTATACAGTATAGTGCATTCATATACACATAGTGTATTCAATCTGTATATAGTATAGTGCATTCATATACACATAGTGTATTCAATCTGTATACAGTATAGTGCATTCATATACACATAGTGTATTCAATCTGTATACAGTATAGTGCATTAATATACACATAGTGTATTCAATCTGTATACAGTATAGTGCATTCATATACACATAGTGTATTCAATCTGTATACAGTATAGTGCATTCATATACACATAGTGTATTCAATCTGTATACAGTATAGTGCATTCATATACACATAGTGTATTCAATCTGTATGCAGTATAGTGCATTCATATACACATAGTGTATTCAATCTGTATGCAGTATAGTGCATTCATATACACATAGTGTATTCAATCTGTATACAGTATAGTGCATTCATATACACATAGTGTATTCAATCTGTATACAGTATAGTGCATTCATGTACACATAGTGTATTCAATCTGTATGCAGTATAGTGCATTCATATACACATAGTGTATTCAATCTGTATACAGTATAGTGCATTCATATACACATAGTGTATTCAATCTGTATACAGTATCATACCATGAGTTTTATATGTGTACAGGCTATATCTATAAACCTTCATGAAACAGGTCAAAACCAATATCTATACTTTACATGTATACAGTAAAGTGCATTCATATACAGATAGTGTATTCAATCTGTATACAGTATAGTGCATTCATATACAGATAGTGTATTCAATCTGTATACAGTATAGTGCATTCATATACACATAGTGTATTCAATCTGTATGCAGTATAGTGCATTCATATATACATAGTGTATTCAATCTGTATACAGTATAGTCATTCATATACAGATAGTGTATTCAATCTGTATACAGTATAGTGCATTCATATACACATAGTGTATTCAATCTGTATACAGTATAGTGCATTCATATACAGATAGTGTATTCAATCTGTATACAGTATAGTGCATTCATATACACATAGTGTATTCAATCTGTATACAGTATAGTGCATTCATATACACATAGTGTATTCAATCTGTATACAGTATAGTGCATTCATATACACATAGTGTATTCAATCTGTATACAGTATAGTGCATTCATATACACATAGTGTATTCAATCTGTATACAGTATAGTGCATTCATATACACATAGTGTATTCAATCTGTATACAGTATAGTGCATTCATATACACATAGTGTATTCAATCTGTATACAGTATAGTGCATTCATATACACATAGTGTATTCAATCTGTATACAGTATAGTGCATTCATATACACATAGTGTATTCAATCTGTATGCAGTATAGTGCATTCATATACACATAGTGTATTCAATCTGTATGCAGTATAGTGCATTCATATACACATAGTGTATTCAATCTGTATACAGTATAGTGCATTCATATACACATAGTGTATTCAATCTGTATACAGTATAGTGCATTCATGTACACATAGTGTATTCAATCTGTATGCAGTATAGTGCATTCATATACACATAGTGTATTCAATCTGTATACAGTATAGTGCATTCATATACATATAGTGTATTCAATCTGTATACAGTATCATACCATGAGTTTTATATGTGTACAGGCTATATCTATAAACCTTCATGCAAACAGGTTCAAAACCAATATCTATACTTCTACATGTATACAGTATAGTGCATACATATACAGATAGTGTATTCAATCTGTATACAGTATAGTGCATTCATATACAGATAGTGTATTCAATCTGTATACAGTATAGTGCATTTATATACACATAGTGTATTCAATCTGTATACAGTATAGTGCATTCATATACACATAGTGTATTCAATCTGTATACAGTATAGTGCATTCATATACAGATAGTGTATTCAATCTGTATACAGTATAGTGCATTCATATACACATAGTGTATTCAATCTGTATACAGTATAGTGCATTCATATACACATAGTGTATTCAATCTGTATACAGTATAGTGCATTCATATACACATAGTGTATTCAATCTGTATACAGTATCATACCATGAGTTTTATGTGTACAGGCTATATCTATATACCTTCATGCAAACAGGTTCAAAACCAATATCTATACTTCTACATGTATACAGTATAGTGCATTCATATACAGATAGTGTATTCAATCTGTATACAGTATAGTGCATTCATATACAGATAGTGTATTCAATCTGTATACAGTATAGTGCATTCATATACAGATAGGTATTCAATCTGTATACAGTATAGTGCATTATATACACATAGTGTATTCAATCTGTATACAGTATAGTGCATTCATATATCATAGTGTATTCAATCTGTATACAGTATAGTGCATTCATATACACATAGTGTATTCAATCTGTATACAGTATAGTGCATTCATATACAGATAGTGTATTCAATCTGTATACAGTATAGTGCATTCATATACACATAGTGTATTCAATCTGTATACAGTATAGTGCATTCATACACAGATAGTGTATTCAATCTGTATACAGTATAGTGCATTCATATACACATAGTGTATTCAATCTGTATACAGTATCATACCATGAGTTTTATATGTGTACAGGCTATTTCTTCATTCATATACACATAGTGTATTGAATCTGTATACAGTATAGTGCATTCATATACACATAGTGTATTCAATCTGTATACAGTATTGTGCATTCATATACACATAGTGTATTGAATCTGTATACAGTATAGTGCATTCATATACACATAGTGTATTCAATCTGTATACAGTATAGTGCATTCATATACACATAGTTTATTCGATCTGTATACAGTATAGTGCATTCATATACACATAGTGTATTGAATCTGTATACAGTATAGTGCATTCATATACACATAGTGTATTGAATCTGTATACAGTATAGTGCATTCATATACACATAGTGTATTCAATCTGTATACAGTATCATACCATGAGTTTTATATGTGTACAGGCTATATCTTTATATATTCATGCAAACAGGTTCAAAATCAATATCTATACTTCTACATGTATACAGTATAGTGCATTCATATACACATAGTGTATTGAATCTGTATACAGTATAGTGCATTCATATACACATAGTGTATTCAATCTGTATGCAGTATAGTGCATTCATATGCACATAGTGTATTCAATCTGTATACAGTATAGTGCATTCATATACACATAGTGTATTCAATCTGTATACAGTATAGTGCATTCATGTACACATAGTGTATTCAATCTGTATGCAGTATAGTGCATTCATATACACATAGTGTATTCAATCTGTATACAGTATAGTGCATTCATATACACATAGTGTATTCAATCTGTATACAGTATCATACCATGAGTTTTATATGTGTACAGGCTATATCTATAAACCTTCATGCAAACAGGTTCAAAACCAATATCTATACTTCTACATGTATACAGTAAAGTGCATTCATATACAGATAGTGTATTCAATCTGTATACAGTATAGTGCATTCATATACAGATAGTGTATTCAATCTGTATACAGTATAGTGCATTTATATACACATAGTGTATTCAATCTGTATGCAGTATAGTGCATTCATATACACATAGTGTATTCAATCTGAATACAGTATAGTGCATTCATATACAGATAGTGTATTCAATCTGTATACAGTATAGTGCATTCATATACACATAGTGTATTCAATCTGTATACAGTATAGTTCATTCATATACACATAGTGTATTCAATCTGTATACAGTATAGTGCATTCATATACACATAGTGTATTCAATCTGTATACAGTATAGTGCATTCATATACACATAGTTTATTCGATCTGTATACAGTATAGTGCATTCATATACACATAGTGTATTGAATCTGTATACAGTATAGTGCATTCATATACACATAGTGTATTGAATCTGTATACAGTATAGTGCATTCATATACACATAGTGTATTCAATCTGTATACAGTATCATACCATGAGTTTATATGTGTACAGGCTATATCTTTATAATTCATGCATAAACAGGTTCAAAATCATATCTATACTTCTACATGTATACAGTATAGTGCATTCATATACACATAGTGTATTGAATCTGTATACAGTATAGTGCATTCATATACACATAGTGTATTCAATCTGTATGCAGTATAGTGCATTCATATGCACATAGTGCATTCAATCTGTATACAGTATAGTGCATTCATTATACACATAGTGTATTCAATCTGTATACAGTATAGTGCATTCATGTACACATATGTATTCAATCTGTATACAGTATAGTGCATTCATATACAATAGTGTATTCAATCTGTATACAGTATAGTGCATTCATATACACATAGTGTATTCAATCTGTATACAGTATCATACCATGAGTTTTATATTGTACAGGCTCTATATCTATAAACCTTCATGCAAACAGGTCAAAACACAATATCTATAATTCTACATGTATACAGTAAAGTGCATTCATATACAGATAGTGTATTCAATCTGTATACAGTATAGTGCATTCATATACAGATAGTGTATTCAATCTGTATACAGTATAGTGCATTTATATACACATAGTGTATTCAATCTGTATGCAGTATAGTGCATTCATATACACATAGTGTATTCAATCTGTATACAGTATAGTGCATTCATATACAGATAGTGTATTCAATCTGTATACAGTATAGTGCATTCATATACACATAGTGTATTCAATCTGTATACAGTATAGTTCATTCATATACACATAGTGTATTCAATCTGTATACAGTATAGTGCATTCATATACACATAGTGTATTCAATCTGTATACAGTATCATACCATGAGTTTTATATGTGTACAGGCTATATCTATATACCTTCATGCAAACAGGTTCAAAACCAATATCTATGCTTCTACATGTATACAGTAAAGTGCATACATATACAGATAGTGTATTAAATCTGTATACAGTATAGTGCATTCATATACAGATGTATTCAATACAGGTGTATTCAATCTGTATACAGTATAGTGCATTCATATACAGATAGTGTATTCAATCTGTATACAGTATAGTGCATTCATATACACATAGTGTATTCAATCTGTATACAGTATAGTGCATTCATATACACATAGTGTATTCAATCTGTATACAGTATAGTGCATTCATATACAGATAGTGTATTCAATCTGTATACAGTATAGTGCATTCATATACACATAGTGTATTCAATCTGTATACAGTATCATACCATGAGTTTTATATGTGTACAGGCTATATCTATATACTTCATGCAAACAGGTTCAAAACAAATATCTATACTTCTACATGTATACAGTAAAGTGCATTCATATACAGATAGTGTATTAAATCTGTATACAGTATAGTGCATTCATATACAGATAGTGTATTCAATCTGTATACAGTATAGTGCATTAATATACACATAGTGTATTCAATCTGTATACAGTATAGTGCATTCATATACACATAGTGTATTCAATCTGTATACAGTATAGTGCATTCATATACACATAGTGTATTCAATCTGTATACAGTATAGTGCATTCATATACACATAGTGTATTCAATCTGTATACAGTATAGTGCATTAATATACACATAGTGTATTCAATCTGTATACAGTATAGTGCATTCATATACACATAGTGTATTCAATCTGTATACAGTATAGTGCATTCATATACACATAGTGTATTCAATCTGTATACAGTATAGTGCATTCATATACACATAGTGTATTCAATCTGTATACAGTATAGTGCATTCATATACACATAGTGTATTCAATCTGTATACAGTATAGTGCATTCATATACACATAGTGTATTCAATCTGTATACAGTATAGTGCATTCATATACACATAGTGTATTCAATCTGTATACAGTATAGTGCATTCATATACACATAGTGTATTCAATCTGTATACAGTATAGTGCATTCATATACACATAGTGTATTCAATCTGTATACAGTATAGTGCATTCATATACACATAGTGTATTCAATCTATACAGTATCATACCATGAGTTTTATATGTGTACAGGCTATATCTATATATCTTCATGCAAACAGGTTCAAAACCAATATCTATACTTCTACATGTATACAGTAAAGTGCATTCATATACAGATAGTGTATTCAATCTGTATACAGTATAGTCATTCATATACAGATAGTAGTGTATCAATTCTGTATACAGTATAGTGCATTTATATACACATAGTGTATTCAATCTGTATGCAGTATAGTGCATTCATATACACATAGTGTATTCAATCTGAATACAGTATAGTTCATTCATATAAAGATAGTGTATTCAATCTGTATACAGTATAGTGCATTCATATACACATAGTGTTTCAATCTGTATACAGTATAGTGCATTCATATACACATAGTGTATTCAATCTGTATACAGTATAGTGCATTCATATACACATAGTGTATTCAATCTGTATACAGTATCATACCATGAGTTTTATGTGTGTACAGGCTATATCTATATACCTTCATGCAAACAGGTTCAAAACCAATATCTATACTTCTACATGTATACAGTATAGTGCAAACATATACAGATAGTGTATTCAATCTGTATACAGTATAGTGCATTCATATACAGATAGTGTATTCAATCTGTATAACAGTATAGTAGCATTCATATACAATAGTGTATTCAATCTGTATACAGTATAGTGCATTCATATACACATAGTGTATTCAATCTGTATACAGTATAGTGCATTCATACACAGATAGTGTATTCATCTGTATACAGTATAGTGCATTCATATACACATAGTGTATTCAATCTGTATACAGTATCATACCATGAGTTTATATGTGTACAGGCCTATATCTATATACCTCATGCAAAACAGGTTCAAAACCAATATCTATATACTTCTACATGTATACAGTAAAGTGCATACATATACAGATAGTGTATTAAATCTGTATACAGTATAGTGCATTCATATACAGATAGTGTATTCAATCTGTATACAGTATAGTGCATTAATATACACATAGTGTATTCAATCTGTATACAGTATAGTGCATTCATATACACATAGTGTATTCAATCTGTATACAGTAGAGTGCATTCATATACAGATAGTGTATTCAATCTGTATACAGTATAGTGCATTCATATACACATAGTGTATTCAATCTGTATACAGTATAGTGCATTCATATACACATAGTGTATTCAATCTGTATACAGTATAGTGCATTCATACACAGATAGTGTATTCAATCTGTATACAGTATAGTGCATTCATATACACATAGTGTATTCAATCTGTATACAGTATCATACCATGAGTTTTATATGTGTACAGGCTATATCTATATACCTTCATGCAAACAGGTTCAAAACCAATATCTATACTTCTACATGTATACAGTAAAGTGCATACATATACAGATAGTGTATTAAATCTGTATACAGTATAGTGCATTCATATACAGATAGTGTATTCAATCTGTATACAGTATAGTGCATTAATATACACATAGTGTATTCAATCTGTATACAGTATAGTGCATTCATATACACATAGTGTATTCAATCTGTATACAGTATAGTGCATTCATATACACATAGTGTATTCAATCTGTATACAGTATAGTGCATTCATATACACATAGTGTATTCAATCTGTATACAGTATAGTGCATTAATATACACATTGTGTATTCAATCTGTATACAGTATAGTGCATTCATATACACATAGTGTATTCAATCTGTATACAGTATAGTGCATTCATATACACATAGTGTATTCAATCTGTATACAGTATAGTGCATTCATTTTCACATAGTGTATTCAATCTGTATTCAGTATAGTGCATTCATATACACATAGTGTATTCAATCTGTATACAGTATAGTGCATTCATATACACATAGTGTATTCAATCTGTATACAGTATAGTGCATTCATGTACACATAGTGTATTCAATCTGTATGCAGTATAGTGCATTCATATACACATAGTGTATTCAATCTGTATCAGTATAGTGCATTCATATACATATAGTGTATTCAATCTGTATACAGTATCATACCATGAGTTTTATATGTGTACAGGCTATATCTATAAACCTTCATGCAAACAGGTTCAAAACCAATATCTATACTTCTACATGTATACAGTAAAGTGCATACATATACAGATAGTGTATTCAATCTGTATACAGTATAGTTCATTCATATACAGATAGTGTATTCAATCTGTATACAGTATAGTGCATTTATATACACATAGTGTATTCAATCTGTATGCAGTATAGTGCATTCATATACACATAGTGTATTCAATCTGAATACAGTATAGTTCATTCATATACAGATAGTGTATTCAATCTGTATACAGTATAGTGCATTCATATACACATAGTGTATTCAATCTGTATACAGTATAGTGCATTCATATACACATAGTGTATTCACTCTGTATACAGTAAAGTGCATACATATACAGATAGTGTATTAAATCTGTATACAGTATAGTGCATTCATATACAGATAGTGTATTCAATCTGTATACAGTATAGTGCATTAATATACACATAGTGTATTCAATCTGTATACAGTATAGTGCATTCATATACACATAGTGTATTCAATCTGTATACAGTATAGTGCATTCATATACACATAGTGTATTCAATCTGTATACAGTATAGTGCATTCATATACACATAGTGTATTCAATCTGTATACAGTATAGTGCATTCATATACACATAGTGTATTCAATCTGTATACAGTATAGTGCATTCATATACACATAGTGTATTCAATCTGTATACAGTATAGTGCATTCATATACACATAGTGTATTCAATCTGTATACAGTATAGTGCATTCATATACACATAGTGTATTCAATCTGTATACAGTATAGTGCATTCATATACACATAGTGTATTCAATCTGTATACAGTATAGTGCATTCAATCTGTATACAGTATAGTGCATTCATATACATATAGTGTATTCAATCTGTATACAGTATCATACCATGAGTTTTATATGTGTACAGGCTATATCTATAAACCTTCATGCAAACAGGTTCAAAACCAATATCTATACTACTTCTACATGTATACAGTATAGTGCATTCATATACAGATAGTGTATTCAATCTGTATACAGTATAGTTCATTCATATACAGATAGTGTATTCAATCTGTATACAGTATAGTGCATTTATATACACATAGTGTATTCAATCTGTATGCAGTATAGTGCATTCATATACACATAGTGTATTCAATCTGAATACAGTATAGTTCATTCATATACAGATAGTGTATTCAATCTGTATACAGTATAGTGCATTCATATACACATAGTGTATTCAATCTGTATACAGTATAGTGCATTCATATACACATAGTGTATTCAATCTGTATACAGTATAGTGCATTCATATACACATAGTGTATTCAATCTGTATACAGTATCATACCATGAGTTTTATGTGTGTACAGGCTATATCTATATACCTTCATGCAAACAGGTTCAAAACCAATATCTATACTTCTACATGTATACAGTATAGTGCAAACATATACAGATAGTGTATTCACTCTGTATACAGTATAGTGCATTCATATACAGATAGTGTATTCAATCTGTATACAGTATAGTGCATTCATATACAGATAGTGTATTCAATCTGTATACAGTATAGTGCATTTATATACACATAGTGTATTCAATCTGTATACAGTATAGTGCATTCATATACACATAGTGTATTCAATCTGTATACAGTATAGTGCATTCATACACACATAGTGTATCAATCTGTATACAGTATCATACCATGAGTTTTATATGTGTACAGGCTATATCTATATACCTTCATGCAAACAGGTTCATACATATACACATAGTGTATTCAATCTGTATACAGTATAGTGCATTCATATACACATAGTGTATTGAATCTGTATACAGTATTGTGCATTTATATACACATAGTGTATTGAATCTGTATACAGTATAGTGCATTCATATACACATAGTGTATTGAATCTGTATACAGTATAGTGCATTCATATACACATAGTTTATTCGATCTGTATACAGTATAGTGCATTAATATACACATAGTGTATTCAATCTGTATACAGTATAGTGCATTCATATACACATAGTGTATTCAATCTGTATACAGTATAGTGCATTCATATACACATAGTGTATTCAATCTGTATACAGTATAGTGCCTTCATATACACATAGTGTATTGAATCTGTATACAGTATAGATATTGGTTTTGAACCTGTTTGCATGAAGGTAGATAGATACTGTATACAGATTGAATACACTATGTGTATATGAATGCACTATACTGTATACAGATTGAATACACTATCTGTATATGAATGCACTATACTGTATACAGATTGAATACACTATGTGTGTATGAATGCAATATACTGTATACAGATTGAATACACTATATGTATATGAATGCACTATACTGTATACAGATTGAATACACTAAGTGTATATGAATGCACTATACTGTATACAGATTGAATACACTATGTGTATATGAATGCACTATACTGTATACAGATTGAATACACTATGTGTATATGAATGCACTATACTGTAAACAGATTGAATACACTTTGTGTATATGAATGCACTATACTGTATGCATGTAGAAGTATAGATATTGGTTTTGAACCTGTTTGCATGAAGGTATATAGATATAGCCTGTACACATATAAAACTCATGGTATGATACTGTATACAGATTGAATACACTATGTGTATATGAATGCACTATACTGTATACAGTTTGAATACACTATGTGTATATGAATGCCCTATACTGTATACAGATTGAATACACTATGTGTATATGAATGCACTATACTGTATACAGATTGAATACACTATCTGTATATGAATGCACTATACTGTATACAGATTGAATACACTATCTGTATATGAATGCACTATACTGTATACATGTAGAAGTATAGATATTGGTTTTGAACCTGTTTGCATGAAAGTATATAGATATAGCCTGTACACATATAAAACTCATGGTATGATACTGTATACAGATTGAATACACTATTTGTATATGAATGCACTATACTGTATACAGATTGAATACACTATGTGTATATGAATGCACTATACTGTATACAGATTGAATACACTATGTGTATATGAATGCACTATACTGTATACAGATTGAATACACTATGTGTATATGAATGCACTATACTGTATAGAGATTGCATACACTATGTGTATATCAATGCACTATACTGTATACAGATTGAATACACTATCTGTATATGAATGCACTATACTGTATACAGATTGAATACACTATGTGTATATGAATGCACTATACTGTATACAGATTGATACACTATCTGTATATGAATGCACTATACTGTATACATGTAGAGTATAGATATTGTTTTGACCTGTTTGCATGAAGGTATATAGATATAGCCTGTACACATATAAACTCATGTATGATACTGTATACAGATTGAATACACTATGTGTTATGAATGCACTATACTGTATACATATTGAATACATTAAGTGTATATGAATGCACTATACTGTATACAGATTGAATACACTATGTGTATATGAATGCACTATAGTGTATACAGATTGAATACACTATGTGTATATGAATGCACTATACTGTAAACAGATTGAATACACTTTGTGTATATGAATGCACTATACTGTAAACAGATTGAATACACTTTGTGTATATGAATGCACTATACTGTATGCATGTAGAAGTATAGATATTGGTTTTGAACCTGTTTGCATGAAGGTATATAGATATAGCCTGTACACATATAAAACTCATGGTATGATACTGTATACAGATTGAATACACTATGTGTATATGAATGCACTATACTGTATACAGTTTGAATACACTATGTGTATATGAATGCCCTATACTGTATACAGATTGAATACACTATGTGTATATGAATGCACTATACTGTATACAGATTGAATACACTATCTGTATATGAATGCACTATACTGTATACAGATTAAATACACTATCTGTATATGAATGCACTATACTGTATACATGTAGAGTATAGATATTGTGTTATGAACCTTTTGCATGAAAGTATATAGATATAGCCTGTACACATATAAAACTCATGGTATGATACTGTATACAGATTGAATACACTATTTGTATATGAATGCACTATACTGTATACAGATTAATACACTATGTGTATATGAATGCACTATACTGTATACAGATTGAATACACTATGTGTATATGAATGCACTATACTGTATACAGATTGAATACACTATGTGTATATGAATGCACTATACTGTATAGAGATTGCATACACTATGTGTATATGAATGCACTATACTGTATACAGATTGAATACACTATCTGTATATGAATGCACTATACTGTATACAGATTGAATACACTATGTGTATATGAATGCACTATACTGTATACAGATTGAATACACTATCTGTATATGAATGCACTATACTGTATACATGTAGAAGTATAGATATTGGTTTTGAACCTGTTTGCATGAAGGTATATAGATATAGCCTGTACACATATAAAACTCATGGTATGATACTGTATACAGATTGAATACACTATGTGTATATGAATGCACTATACTGTATACATATTGAATACATTAAGTGTATATGAATGCACTATACTGTATACAGATTGAATACACTATGTGTATATGAATGCACTATAGTGTATACAGATTGAATACACTATGTGTATATGAATGCCCTATACTGTATACAGATTGAATACACTATGTGTATACGAATGCACTATACTGTATACAGATTGAATACAATATACTGTATACAGATTGAATAAACTAAGTGTATATGAATGCACTATACTGTATACAGATTGAATACACTATGTGTAAATGAATGCACTATACTGTATACAGATTGAATACACTATGTGTATATGAATGCACTATACTGTATACAGATTGAATACACTATGTGTATATGAATGCACTATACTGTATACAGATTGAATACACTATGTGTATATGAATGCACTATACAGTATACAGATTGAATACACTATGTGTATACGAATGCACTATACTGTATACAGATTGAATACCTGTATACAGATTGAATACACTATGTGTATATGAATGCACTATACTGTATACAGATTGAATACACTATGTGTATATGAATGCACTATACTGTATACAGATTGAATACACTATGTGTATATGATTGCACTATACTGTATACAGATTGAATACACTATGTGTATATGAATGCACTATACTGTATACAGATTGAATACACTATGTGTATATGAATGCACTATACTGTATACAGATAAATACACTATGTGTATATGAATGCACTATACTGTATACAGATTGAATACACTATCTGTATATGAATGCACTATACTGTATACAGATTGAATACACTATGTGTATATGAATGCACTATACTGTATACAGATTGAATACACTATCTGTATATGAATGCACTATACTGTATACATGTAGAAGTATAGATATTGGTTTTGAATCTGTTTGCATGAAGGTATATAGATATAGCCTGTACACATATAAAACTCATGGTATGATACTGTATACAGATTGAATACACTATGTGTATATGAATGGACTATACTGTATACATATTGAATACATTATGTGTATATGAATGCACTATACTGTATACAGATTGAATACACTATGTGTATATGAATGCACTATAGTGTATACAGATTGAATACATTATGTGTATATGAATGCACTATACTGTAAACAGATTGAATACACTTTGTGTATATGAATGCACTATACTGTATACAGATTGAATAAACTATCCGTATATGAATGCACTATACTGTATACATGTAGAAGTATAGATATAGGTTTTGAACCTGTTTGGATGAAGGTATATAGATATAGCCTGTACACATATAAAACTCATGGTATGATACTGTATACAGATTGAATACACTATGTGTATATGAATGCACTATACTGTATACATATTGAATACATTAAGTGTATATGAATGCACTATACTGTATACAGATTGAATACACTATGTGTATATGAATGCACTATAGTGTATACAGATTGAATACACTATGTGTATATGAATGCCCTATACTGTATACAGATTGAATACACTATGTGTATACGAATGCACTATACTGTATACAGATTGAATACACTATACTGTATACAGATTGAATAAACTAATGTATATGAATGCACTATACTGTATACAGATTGAATACACTATGTGTAAATGAATGCACTATACTGTATACAGATTGAATACACTATGTGTATATGAATGCACTATACTGTATACAGATTGAATACACTATGTGTAAATGAATGCACTATAACTGTATACAGATTGAATACACTATGTGTATATGAATGCACTATACTGTATACAGATTGAATACACTATATGTATATGAATGCACTATACTGTATACAGATTGAATACACTATACTGTATACAGATTGAATACACTAAGTGTATATGAATGCACTATACTGTATACAGATTGAATACACTATGTGTATATGAATGCACTATACTGTATACAGATTGAATACACTATGTGTATATGATTGCACTATACTGTATACAGATTGAATACACTATGTGTATATGAATGCACTATACTGTATACAGATTGAATACACTATGTGTATATGAATGCACTATACTGTATACAGATAAATACACTATGTGTATATGAATGCACTATACTGTATACAGATTGAATACACTATCTGTATATGAATGCACTATACTGTATACAGATTGAATACACTATGTGTATATGAATGGACTATACTGTATACATATTGAATACATTATGTGTATATGAATGCACTATACTGTATACAGATTGAATACACTATGTGTATATGAATGCACTATAGTGTATACAGATTGAATACATTATGTGTATATGAATGCACTATACTGTAAACAGATTGAATACACTTTGTGTATATGAATGCACTATACTGTATACAGATTGAATAAACTATCCGTATATGAATGCACTATACTGTATACATGTAGAAGTATAGATATAGGTTTTGAACCTGTTTGGATGAGGTATATAGATATAGCCTGTACACATATAAAAACATGGTATGATACTGTATACAGATTGAATACACTATGTGTATATGAATGCACTATACTGTATACAGATTGAATACAGTATGTGTATATGAATGCACTATACTGTATACAGATTGAATACACTATGTGTATATGAATGCACTATACTGTATACAGATTGAATACACTATGTGTATATGAATGCACTATACTGTATACAGATTGAATACACTATCTGTATATGAATGCACTATACTGTACACAGATTGAATACACTATCTGTATATGAATGCACTATACTGTATACATGTAGAAGTATAGATATCTGTTTTGAACCTGTTTGCATGATAGTATATAGATATAGCCTGTACACATATAAAACTCATGGTATGATACTGTATACAGATTGAATACACTATTTGTATATGAATGCCCTATACTGTATACAGATTGAATACACTATGTGTATATGAATGCACTATACTGTATACAGATTGAATACACTATACTGTATACAGATTGAATAAACTAAGTGTATATGAATGCACTATACTGTATACAGATTGAATACACTATGTGTAAATGAATGCACTATACTGTATACAGATTGAATACACTATGTGTATATGAATGCACTATAGTGTATACAGATTGAATACACTATGTGTATATGAATGCACTATACTGTATACAGATTGAATACACTATGTGTATATGAATGCACTATACTGTATACAGATTGAATACACTATACTGTATACAGATTGAATAAACTAAGTGTATATGAATGCACTATACTGTATACAGATTGAATACACTATGTGTAAATGAATGCACTATACTGTATACAGATTGAATACAATATGTGTATATGAATGCAATATACTGTATACAGATTGAATACACTATATGTATATGAATGCACTATGCTGTATACAGATTGAATACACTATACTGTATACAGATTGAATACACTAAGTGTATATGAATGCACTATACTGTATACAGATTAAATACACTATGTGTATATGAATGCACTATACTGTATACAGATTGAATACACTATGTGTATATGAATGCACTATGCTGTATACAGATTGAATACACTATCTGTATATGAATGCACTATACTGTATACAGATTGAATACACTATGTGTATATGAATGCACTATACTGTATAGAGATTGAATACATTAAGTGTATATGAATGCACTATACTGTATACAGATTGAATACACTATGTGTATATGAATGCACTATAGTGTATACAGATTGAATACACTATGTGTATATGAATGCCCTATACTGTATACAGATTGAATACACTATGTGTATACGAATGCACTATACTGTATACAGATTGAATACAATATACTGTATACAGATTGAATAAACTAAGTGTATATGAATGCACTATACTGTATACAGATTGAATACACTATGTGTAAATGAATGCACTATACTGTATACAGATTGAATACACTATGTGTATATGAATGCACTATACTGTATACAGATTGAATACACTATGTGTAAATGAATGCACTATACTGTATACAGATTGAATACACTATGTGTATATGAATGCAATATACTGTATACAGATTGAATACACTATATGTATATGAATGCACTATACTGTATACAGATTGAATACACTATACTGTATACAGATTGAATACACTAAGTGTATATGAATGCACTATACTGTATACAGATTGAATACACTATGTGTATATGAATGCACTATACTGTATACAGATTGAATACACTATGTGTATATGATTGCACTATACTGTATACAGATTGAATACACTATGTGTATATGAATGCACTATACTGTATACAGATTGAATACACTATGTGTATATGAATGCACTATACTGTATACAGATAAATACACTATGTGTATATGAATGCACTATACTGTATACAGATTGAATACACTATCTGTATATGAATGCACTATACTGTATACATGTAGAAGTATAGATATTGGTTTTGAATCTGTTTGCATGAAGGTATATAGATATAGCCTGTACACATATAAAACTCATGGTATGATACTGTATACAGATTGAATACACTATGTGTATATGAATGGACTATACTGTATACATATTGAATACATTATGTGTATATGAATGCACTAAACTGTATACAGATTGAATACACTATGTGTATATGAATGCACTATAGTGTATACAGATTGAATACATTATGTGTATATGAATGCACTATACTGTAAACAGATTGAATACACTTTGTGTATATGAATGCACTATACTGTATACAGATTGAATAAACTATCCGTATATGAATGCACTATACTGTATACATGTAGAAGTATAGATATAGGTTTTGAACCTGTTTGGATGAAGGTATATAGATATAGCCTGTACACATATAAAACTCATGGTATGATACTGTATACAGATTGAATACACTATGTGTATATGAATGCACTATACTGTATACAGATTGAATACAGTATGTGTATATGAATGCACTATACTGTATACAGATTGAATACACTATGTGTATATGAATGCCCTATACTGTATACAGATTGAATACACTATGTGTATATGAATGCACTATACTGTATACAGATTGAATACACTATCTGTATATGAATGCACTATACTGTACGCAGATTGAATACACTATCTGTATATGAATGCACTATACTGTATACATGTAGAAGTATAGATATCTGTTTTGAACCTGTTTGCATGATAGTATATAGATATAGCCTGTACACATATAAAACTCATGGTATGATACTGTATACAGATTGAATACACTATTTGTATATGAATGCCCTATACTGTATACAGATTGAATACACTATGTGTATATGAATGCACTATACTGTATACAAATTGAATACACTATACTGTATACAGATTGAATAAACTAAGTGTATATGAATGCACTATACTGTATACAGATTGAATACACTATGTGTAAATGAATGCACTATACTGTATACAGATTGAATACACTATGTGTATATGAATGCAATATACTGTATACAGATTGAATACACTATATGTATATGAATGCACTATACTGTATACAGATTGAATACACTATACGTATACAGATGAATACACTAAGTGTATAGAATGCACTATACTGTATACAGATTAAATACACTATGTGTATATGAATGCACTATACTGTATACAGATTGAATACACTATGGGTATATGAATGCACTATGCTGTATACAGATTGAATACACTATGGGTATATGAATGCACTATACTGTATACAGATTAAATACACTATGTGTATATGAATGCACTATACTGTATACAGATTAAATACAATATGTGTATATGAATGCACTATACTGTATACAGAATGAATACACTATGTGTTTATGAATGCACTATACTGTATACAGATTAAATACACTATGTGTATATGAATGCACTATACTGTATACAGATTGAATACACTATGTGTATATGAATGCACTATACTGTATACAGATTGAATACACTATGTGTATATGAATGCACTATACTGTATACAGATTGAATACACTATGTGTATATGAATGCACTATACTGTATACAGATTGAATACACTATGTGTATATGAATGCACTATACTGTATACAGATTGAATACACTATCTGCATATGAATGCACTATACTGTATACAGATTGAATACACTATGTGTATATGAATGCACTATACTGTATACAGATTGAATACACTATCTGTATATGAATGCACTATACTGTATACATGTAGAAGTATAGATATTGGTTTTGAACCTGTTTGCATGAAGGTATATAGATATAGCCTGTACACATATAAAACTCATGGTATGATACTGTATACAGATTGAATACACTATGTGTATATGAATGCACTATACTGTATACATATTGAATACACTATGTGTATATGAATGCACTATACTGTATACAGATTGAATACACGATGTGTATATGAATGCACTATAGTGTATACAGATTGAATACACTATGTGTATATTAATGCACTATACTGTAAGCAGATTGAATACACTTTGTGTATATGAATGCACTATACTGTATACAGATTGAATAAACTATCCGTATATGAATGCACTATACTGTATACATTTAGAAGTATAGATATTGGTTTTGAACCTGTTTGGATGAAGGTATATAGATATAGCCTGCACACATATAAAACTCATGGTATGATACTGTATACAGATTGAATACACTATCTGTATATGAATGCACTATACTGTATGCATGTAGAAGTATAGATATTGGTTTTGAACCTGTTTGCATGAAGGTATATAGATATAGCCTGTACACATATAAAACTCATGGTATGATACTGTATACAGATTGCATACACTATGTGTATATGAATGCACTATACTGTATACAGATTGAATACATTATGTGTATATGAATGCACTATACTGTATACAGATTGAATACACTATGTGTATATGAATGCACCATAGTGTATTCAGATTGAATACACTATGTGTATATGAATGCACCATAGTGTATACAGATTGAATACACTATGTGTATATGAATGCCCTATACTGTATACAGATTGAATACACTATGTGTATATGAATGCACTATACTGTATACAGATTGAATACACGATGGGTATATGAATGCACTATGCTGTATACAGATTGAATACACTATGGGTAAATGAATGCACTATACTGTATACAGATTGAATACACTATGTGTATTTGAATGCACTATACTGTATACAGATTAAATACAATATGTGTATATGAATGCACTATACTGTATACAGAATGAATACACTATGTGTATATGAATGCACTATACTGTATACAGATTGAATACACTATATGTATATGAATGCACTATACTGTATACAGATTGAATACACTATCTGTATATGAATGCACTATACTGTATACATGTAGAAGTATAGATATTGGTTTTGAACCTGTTTGCATGTAGGTATATAGATATAGCCTGTACACATATAAAACTCATGGTATGATACTGTATACAGATTGAATACACTATGTGTATTTGAATGCACTATACTGTATACATATTGAATACATTATGTGTATATGAATGCACTATACTGTATACAGATTGAATACACTATGTGTATATGAATGCACCATAGTGTATACAGATTGAATACACTATGTGTATATGAATGCACCATAGTGTATACAGATTGAATACACTATGTGTATATGAATGCCCTATACTGTATACAGATTGAATACACTATGTGTATATGAATGCACTATACTGTATACAGATTGAATAAACTAAGTGTATATGAATGCACTATACTGTATACAGATTGAATACACTATGTGTAAATGAATGCACTATACTGTATACAGATTGAATACACTATGTGTATATGAATGCACTATACTGTATACAGATTGAATACACTATGTGTAAATGAATGCACTATACTGTATACAGATTGAATACACTATGTGTATATGAATGCAATATACTGTATACAGATTGAATACACTATATGTATATGAATGCACTATACTGTATACAGATTGAATACACTAAGTGTATATGAATGCACTATACTGTATACAGATTGAATACACTATGTGTATATGAATGCACTATACTGTATACAGATTGAATACACTATGTGTATATGAATGCACTATGCTGTATACAGATTGAATACACTATGTGTATATGAATGCACTATACTGTATACAGATTGAATACACTATCTGTATATGAATGCACTATACTGTATACAGATTGAATACACTATGTGTATATGAATGCACTATAAAGTATACAGATTGAATACACTATGTGTATATCAATGAACTATACTGTATACAGATTGAATACACTATGTGTATATGAATGCACTATACTGTATACAGATTGAATACACTATGGGTATATGAATGCACTATGCTGTATACAGATTGAATACACTATGGGTAAATGAATGCACTATACTGTATACAGATTGAATACACTATGTGTATTTGAATGCACTATACTGTATTCAGATTAAATACAATATGTGTATATGATGCACTATACTGTATACAGATTGAATACACTATGTGTATATGAATGCACT
>WJBH02000292.1:0-18961 GCA_013167095.2 Daphnia sinensis | reverse complement strand
AGATTGAATACGCTATGTGTATATGAATGCACTATACTGAATACAGATTGAATACACTATGTGTATATGAATGCACTATACTGTATACAGATTGAATACACTATGTGTATATGAATGCACTATACTGTATACAGATTGAATACACTATGTGTATATGAATGCACTATACTTTATACAGATTAAATACACTATGTGTATATGAATGTACTATACTGTACACAGATTGAATACACTATGTGTATATGAATGCACTATACTGTATACAGATTGAATACACTATGTGTATATGAATGCACTATTCTGTATACAGATTGAATACACTATGTGTATATGAATGCACTATACTTTATACATGTAGAAGTATAGATATTGGTTTTGAACCTGTTTGCATGAAGATATATTGATATAGCCTGTACACATATAAAACTCATGGTATGATACTGTATACAGATTGAATACACTATGTGTTTATGAATGCACTATACTGTATACAGATTGAATACACTATATGTATATGAATGCACTATACTGTATACAGATTGAATACACTATGTGTATATGAATGCACTATACTGTATACAGATTGAATACACTATGTGTATATGAATGCACTATACTGTATACATGTAGAAGTATAGATATTGGTTTTGAACCTGTTTGCATGAAGATATATAGATATAGCCTGTACACATATAAAACTCATGGTATGATACTGTATACAGATTGAATACACTATGTGTATATATATGCACTATACTGATGTTAACAGATTGAATGCACTATCTGTATATGAATGCACTATACTGTATACATGTAGAAGTATAGATATTGGTTTTGAACCTGTTTGCATGAAGATATATAGATATAGCCTGTACACATATAAAACTCATGGTATGATACTGTATACAGATTGAATACACTATGTGTATATATATGCACTATACTGTATACAGATTGAATGCACTATCTGTATATGAATGCACTATACTGTATACATGTAGAAGTATAGATATTGGTTTTGAACCTGTTTGCATGAAGATATAAAGATATAGCCTGTACACATATAAAACTCATGGTATGATACTGTATACAGATTGAATACACTATGTGTATATGAATGCACTATACTGTATACAGATGGAATACACTATGTGTATATGAATGCACTATACTGTATACAGATTGAATACACTATGTGTACACATATAAAACTCATGGTATGATGCTGTATACAGATTGAATACACTATGTGTATATGAATGCACTATACTGTATACAGATTGAATACACTATGTGTATATGAATCCACTATACTGTATACAGATTGAATACACTATGTGTATATGAATGCACTATACTGTATAGAGATTGAATACACTATCTGTATATGAATGCACTATACTGTATACATGTAGAAGTATAGATATTGGTTTTGAACCTGTTTGCATGAAGATATATAGATATAGCCTGTACACATATAAAACTCATGGTATGATACTGTATACAGATTGAATACACTATGTGTATATGAATGCACTATACTGTATACAGATTGAATACACTATGTGTATATGAATCCACTAAACTGTATACAGATTGAATACACTATGTGTATATGAATGCACTATACTGTATAGAGATTGAATACACTATCTGTATATGAATGCACTATACTGTATACATGTAGAAGTATAGATATTGGTTTTGAACCTGTTTGCATGAAGATATATAGATATAGCCTGTACACATAGAAAACTCATGGTATGATACTGTATACAGATTGAATACACTATGTGTATATGAATGCACTATACTGTATACAGATTGAATACACTATGTGTATATGAATGCACTATATTGTATACAGATTGAACACACTATGTGTATCTGAATGCACTACACTGTATACAGATTAAATATACTATTTGTATATGAATGCACTATACTGTATACAGATTGAATACACTATGTGTATATGAATGCACTATACTGTATACAGATTGAATACACTATGTGCATAGGAATGCACTACACTGTATACATAAAGAAGTATAGATATTGGTTTTGAACCTGTTTGCATGAAGATATATAGATATAGCCTGTACACATATAAAACTCATGGAATGATACTGTATACAGATTGAATACACTATGTGTATATGAATGCACTATACTGTATACAGATTGAATACACTATGTGTATATGAATGCACTATACTGTATACAGATTGAATACACTATCTGTATATGAATGCACTATACTTTATTCATGTAGAAGTATAGATATTGGTTTTGAACCTGTTTGCATGAAGATATATAGATATAGCCTGTACACATATAAAACTCATGGTATGATACTGTATACAGATTGAATACACTATGTGTATGTGAATGCACTATACTGTATACAGATTAAATACACTATGTGTATATGAATGCACTATACTGTATACAGATTGAATACACTATGTGTATCTGAATGCACTATACTGTATACAGATTGAATACACTATTTGTATATGAATGCACTATACTGTATACAGATTGAATACACTATGTGTATATGAATGCACTATACTGTATACAGATTGAATACACTATCTGTATACGAATGCACTATACTGTATACATGTAGAAGTATAGATATTGGTTTTGAACCTGTTTGCATGAAGATATATAGATATAGCCTGTACACATAGAAAACTCATGGTATGATACTGTATACAGATTGAATACACTATGTGTATATGAATGCACTATACTGTATACAGATTGAATACACTATGTGTATATGAATGCACTATACTGTATACAGATTGAATACACTATGTGTAAATGAATGCACTATACTGTATACAGATTGAATACACTATGTGTATATGAATGCACTATACTGTATACAGATTGAATACACTATCTGTATATGAATGCACTATACTGTATTCATGTAGAAGTATAGATATTGGTTTTGAACCTGTTTGAATGAAGATATGTAGATATAGTCTGTACACATATAAAACTCATGGTATGATACTGTATAGAGATTGAATACACTATGTGTATATGAATGCACTATACTGTATAAAGATTGAATACACTATCTGTATATGAATGCACTATACTTTATTCATGTAGAAGTATAGATATTGGTTTTGAACCTGTTTGCATGAAGATATATAGATATAGCCTGTACACATATAAAACTCATGGTATGATACTGTATACAGATTGAATACACTATGTGTATATGAATGCACTATACTGTATACAGATTAAATACACTATGTGTATATGAATGCACTATACTGTATACAGATTGAATACACTATGTGTATATGAATGCACTATACTGTATACAGATTGAATACACTATCTGAATACGAATGCACTATACTGTATACATGTAGAAGTATAGATATTGGTTTTGAACCTGTTTGCATGAAGATATATAGATATAGCTGTACACATAGAAAACTCATGGTATGATACTGTATACAGATTGAATACACTATGTGTATATGAATGCACTATACTGTATACAGATTGAATACACTATGTGTATATGAATCCACTATACTGTATACAGATTGAATACACTATGTGCATATGAATGCACTATACTGTATAGAGATTGAATACACTATCTGTATATGAATGCACTATACTGTATACATGTAGAAGTATAGATAATGGTTTTGTTCCTGTTTGCATGAAGATATATGGATATAGCCTGTACACATATAAAACTCATGGTATGACACTGTATACAGATTGAATACACTATGTGTATATGAATGCACTATACTGTATACAGATTGAATACACTATCTGTGTATGAATGCACTATACTGTATTCATGTAAAGTATAGATATTGGTTTTGAACCTGTTTGAATGAAGATATATAGATATAGTCTGTACACATATAAAACTCATGGTATGATGCTGTATACAGATTGAATACACTATGTGTATATGAATGCACTATACTGTATACAGATTGAATACACTATGTGTATATGAATGCACTATACTGTATACAGATTGAATACACTATGTGTATATGAATCCACTATACTATATACAGATTGAATACACTATGTGTATATGAATGCACTATACTGTATAGAGATTGAATACACTATCTGTATATGAATGCACTATACTGTATACTTGTAGAAGTATAGATATTGGTTTTGAACCTGTTTGCATGAAGATATATAGATATAGCCTGTACACATATAAAACTCATGGTATGATACTGTATACAGATTGAATACACTATGTGTATATGAATGCACTATACTGTATACAGATTGAATACACTATGTGTATCTGAATGCACTATACTGTATACAGATTGAATACACTATTTGTATATGAATGCACTATACTGTATACAGATTGAATACACTATGTGTATATGAATGCACTATACTGTATACAGATTGAATACACTATCTGTATATGAATGCACTATACTGTATACATGTAGAAGTATAGATATTGGTTTTGAACCTGTTTGCATGAAGATATATAGATATAGCCTGTACACATATAAAACTCATGGTATGATACTGTATACAGATTGAATACACTATGTGTATATGAATGCACTATACTGTATACAGATTGAATACACTATCTGTATATGAATGCACTATACTGTATACATGTAGAAGTATAGATATTGGTTTTGAACCTGTTTGCATGAAGATATATAGATATAGCCTGTACACATAGAAAACACATGGTATGATACTGTATACAGATTGAATACACTATGTGTATATGAATGCACTATACTGTATACAGATTGAATACACTATGTGTATCTGAATGCACTATACTGTATACAGATTGAATACACTATTTGTATATGAATGCACTATACTGTATAAAGATTGAATACTCTATCTATATGAATGCACTATACTGTATACAGATTGAATACACTATGTGTATATGAATGCTCTATACTGTATACAGATTGAATACACTATGTGTATATGAATGCACTATACTGTATACAGATTGAATACACCATTTGTATATGAATGCACTATACTGTATACAGATTGAATACACTATGCGTATATGAATGCACTATACTGTATACAGATTGAATACACTATGTGTATATGAATGCACTATACTGTATACAGATTGAATACACTATGTGTATATGAATGCACTATACTGTATACAGATTGAATACACTATCTGTATACAGATTGAATACACTATGTGTATATGAATGCACTATACTGTATACAGATTGAATACACTATGTGTATATGAATGCACTATACTGTATACAGATTGAATACACTATCTGTATATGAATGCACTATACTTTATTCATGTAGAAGTATAGATATTGGTTTTGAACCTGTTTGCATGAAGATATATAGATATAGCCTGTACACATATAAAACTCATGGTATGATACTGTATACAGATTGAATACACTATGTGTATATGAATGCACTATACTGTATACAGATTAAATACACTATGTGTATATGAATGCACTATACTGTATACAGATTGAATACACTATGTGTATCTGAATGCACTATACTGTATACAGATTGAATACACTATTTGTATATGAATGCACTATACTGTATACAGATTGAATACACTATGTGTATATGAATGCACTATACTGTATACAGATTGAATACACTATCTGTATATGAATGCACTATACTGTATACATGTAGAAGTATAGATATTGGTTTTGAACCTGTTTGCATGAAGATATATAGATATAGCCTGTACACATAGAAAACTCATGGTATGATACTGTATACAGATTGAATACACTATGTGTATATGAATGCACTATACTGTATACAGATTGAATACACTATGTGTATATGAATGCACTATACTGTATACAGATTGAATACACTATGTGTAAATGAATGCACTATACTGTATACAGATTGAATACACTATGTGTATATGAATGCACTATACTGTATACAGATTGAATACACTATCTGTATATGAATGCACTATACTGTATTCATGTAGAAGTATAGATATTGGTTTTGAACCTGTTTGAATGAAGATATATAGATATAGTCTGTACACATATAAAACTCATGGTATGATACTGTATACAGATTGAATACACTATGTGTATATGAATGCACTATACTGTATACAGATTGAATACACTATCTGTATATGAATGCACTATACTTTATTCATGTAGAAGTATAGATATTGGTTTTGAACCTGTTTGCATGAGATATATAGATATAGCCTGTACACATATAAAACTCATGGTATGATACTGTATACAGATTGAATACACTATGTGTATATGAATGCACTATACTGTATACAGATTAAATACACTATGTGTATATGAATGCACTATACTGTATACAGATTGAATACACTATGTGTATATGAATGCACTATACTGTATACAGATTGAATACACTATCTGAATACGAATGCACTATACTGTATACATGTAGAAGTATAGATATTGGTTTTGAACCTGTTTGCATGAAGATATATAGATATAGCCTGTACACATAGAAAACTCATGGTATGATACTGTATACAGATTGAATACACTATGTGTATATGAATGCACTATACTGTATACAGATTGAATACACTATGTGTATATGAATCCACTATACTGTATACAGATTGAATACACTATGTGCATATGAATGCACTATACTGTATAGAGATTGAATACACTATCTGTATATGAATGCACTATACTGTATACATGTAGAAGTATAGATAATGGTTTTGTTCCTGTTTGCATGAAGATATATGGATATAGCCTGTACACATATAAAACTCATGGTATGACACTGTATACAGATTGAATACACTATGTGTATATGAATGCACTATACTGTATACAGATTGAATACACTATCTGTGTATGAATGCACTATACTGTATTCATGTAGAAGTATAGATATTGGTTTTGAACCTGTTTGAATGAAGATATATAGATATAGTCTGTACACATATAAAACTCATGGTATGATGCTGTATACAGATTGAATACACTATGTGTATATGAATGCACTATACTGTATACAGATTGAATACACTATGTGTATATGAATGCACTATACTGTATACAGATTGAATACACTATGTGTATATGAATCCACTATACTATATACAGATTGAATACACTATGTGTATATGAATGCACTATACTGTATAGAGATTGAATACACTATCTGTATATGAATGCACTATACTGTATACTTGTAGAAGTATAGATATTGGTTTTGAACCTGTTTGCATGAAGATATATAGATATAGCCTGTACACATATAAAACTCATGGTATGATACTGTATAAAGATTGAATGAATACACTATGTGTATATGAATGCACTATACTGTATACAGATTGAATACACTATGTGTATATGAATGCACTATACTGTATACAGATTGAATACACTATCTGTATACAGATTGAATACACTATGTGTATATGAATGCACTATACTGTATACAGATTGAATACACTATGTGTATATGAATGCACTATACTGTATACAGATTGAATACACTATGTGTATATGAATGCACTATACTGTATACAGATGAATACACTATGTGTATATGAATGCACTATACTGTATACAGATTGAATACACTATGTGTATATGAATGCACTATACTGTATACAGATTGAATACACCATTTGTATATGAATGCACTATACTGTATACAGATTGAGTACACTATGTGTATATGAATGCACTATACTGTATACAGGTTGAATACACTATGTGTATATGAATGCACTATACTGTATACAGATTGAATACACTATGTGTATATGAATGCCTTATACTGTATACAGATTGAATACACTATGTGTATATGAATGCACTATACTGTATACAGATTGAATACACTATGTGTATATGAATGCACTATACTGTATACAGATTGAATACACTATGTGTATATGAATGCACTATACTGTATACAGATTGAATACACTATGTGTATATGAATGCACTATACTGTAAACATGTAGAAGTATAGATATTGGTTTTGAACCTGTTTGCATGAAGATATATAGATATAGCCTGTACACATATAAAACTCATGGTATGATACTGTATACAGATTGAATACACTATGTGTATATGAATGCACTATACTGTATACAGATTAAATACACTATGTGTATATGAATGCACTATACTGTATACAGATTGAATACACTATGTGTATATGAATGCACTATACTGTATACAGATTGAATACACTATCTGAATACGAATGCACTATACTGTATACATGTAGAAGTATAGATATTGGTTTTGAACCTGTTTGCATGAAGATATATAGATATAGCCTGTACACATAGAAAACTCATGGTATGATACTGTATACAGATTGAATACACTATGTGTATATGAATGCACTATACTGTATACAGATTGAATACACCATGTGTATCTGAATGCACTATACTGTATACAGATTGAATACACTATTTGTATATGAATGCACTATACTGTATAAAGATTGAATACTCTATCTGTATATGAATGCACTATATTGTATACATGTAGAAGTATAGATATTGGTTTTGAACCTGTTTGCATGAAGATATATAGATATAGGCTGTACACATATAAAACTCATGGTATGATACTGTATACAGATTGAATACACTATGTGTATATGAATGCACTATACTGTATACAGATTGAATACACTATGTGTATATGAATCCACTATACTGTATACAGATTGAATACACTATGTGCATATGAATGCACTATACTGTATAGAGATTGAATACACTATCTGTATATGAATGCACTATACTGTATACATGTAGAAGTATAGATAATGGTTTTGTTCCTGTTTGCATGAAGATATATGGATATAGCCTGTACACATATAAAACTCATGGTATGACACTGTATACAGATTGAATACACTATGTGTATATGAATGCACTATACTGTATACAGATTGAATACACTATCTGTGTATGAATGCACTATACTGTATTCATGTAGAAGTATAGATATTGGTTTTGAACCTGTTTGCATGAAGATATATAGATATAGCCTGTACACATATAAAACTCATGGTATGATACTGTATACAGATTGAATACACTATGTGTATATGAATGCACTATACTGTATACAGATGGAATACACTATGTGTATATGAATGCACTATACTGTATACAGATTGAATACACTATGTGTATATGAATGCACTATACTGTATACAGATTGAATACACTATGTGTATATGAATGCTCTATACTGTATACAGATTGAATACACTATGTGTATATGAATGCACTATACTGTATACAGATTGAATACACCATTTGTATATGAATGCACTATACTGTATACAGATTGAATACACTATGTGTATATGAATGCACTATACTGTATACAGATTGAATACACTATGTGTATATGAATGCACTATACTGTATACAGATTGAATACACTATGTGTATATGAATGCACTATACTGTATACAGATTGAATACACTATCTGTATACAGATTGAATACACTATGTGTATATGAATGCACTATACTGTATACAGATTGAATACACTATGTGTATATGAATGCACTATACTGTATACAGATTGAATACACTATGTGTATATGAATGCACTATACTGTATACAGATTGAATACACTATGTGTATATGAATGCACTATACTGTATACAGAATGAATACACTATGTGTATATGAATGCACTATACTGTATACAGATTGAATACACCATTTGTATATGAATGCACTATACTGTATACAGATTGAGTACACTATGTGTATATGAATGCACTATACTGTATACAGGTTGAATACACTATGTGTATATGAATGCACTATACTGTATACAGATTGAATACACTATGTGTATATGAATGCCTTATACTGTATACAGATTGAATACACTATGCGTATATGAATGCATTATACTGTATACAGATTGAATACACTATGTGTATATGAATGCACTATACTGTATACAGATTGAATACACTATGTGTATATGAATGCACTATACTGTATACAGATTGAATACACTATCTGTATATGAATGCACTATACTGTATACATGTAGAAGTATAGATATTGGTTTTGAATCTGTTTGCATGAAGATATATAGATATAGCCTGTACATATATAAAACTCATGGCATGATACTGTATACAGATTGAATACACTATGTGTATATGAATGCACTATACTGTATACAGATTGAATACACTATGTGTATATGAATGCACTATACTTTATAGAGATTGAATACACCATTTGTATATGAATGCACTATACTGTATACAGATTGAATACACTATGTGTATATGAATGCACTATACTGTATACAGATTGAATACACTATGTGTATATGAATTCACTATACTGTATACAGATTGAATACACTATCTGTATATGAATGCACTAAACTTTATACAGATTGAATACACTATGTGTATATGAATGTACTATAATGTACACAGATTGAATACACTATGTGTATATGAATGCACTATACTGTATACAGATTGAATACACTATGTGTATATGAATGCACTATTCTGTATACAGATTGAATACACTATGTGTATATGAATGCACTAAACTTTATACATGTAGAAGTATAGATATTGGTTTTGAACCTGTTTGCATGAAGATATATAGATATAGCCTGTACACATATAAAACTCATGGTATGATACTGTATACAGATTGAATACACTATGTGTTTATGAATGCACTATACTGTATACAGATTGAATACACTATATGTATATGAATGCACTATACTGTATACAGATTGCATACACTATGTGTATATGAATGCACTATACTGTATACAGATTGAATACACTATGTGTATTTGAATGCACTATACTGTAAACATGTAGAAGTATAGATATTGGTTTTGAACCTGTTTGCATGAAGATATATAGATATAGCCTGTACACATATAAAACTCATGGTATGATACTGTATACAGATTGAATACACTATGTGTATATGAATGCACTATACTTTATACAGATGGAATACACTATGTGTATATGAATGCACTATACTGTATACAGATTGAATACACTATGTGTATATGAATGCTCTATACTGTATACAGATTGAATACACTATGTGTATATGAATGCACTATACTGTATACAGATTGAATACACCATTTGTATATGAATGCACTATACTGTATACAGATTGAATACACTATGTGTATATGAATGCACTATACTGTATACAGATTGAATACACTATGTGTATATGAATGCACTATACTGTATACAGATTGAATACACTATGTGTATATGAATGCACTATACTGTATACAGATTGAATACACTATCTGTATACAGATTGAATACACTATGTGTATATGAATGCACTATACTGTATACAGATTGAATACACTATGTGTATATGACTGCACTATACTGTATACAGATTGAATACACTATGTGTATATGAATGCACTATACTGTATACAGATTGAATACACTATGTGTATATGAATGCACTATACTGTATACAGATTGAATACACTATGTGTATATGAATGCACTATACTGTATACAGATTGAATACACCATTTGTATATGAATGCACTATACTGTATACAGATTGAGTACACTATGTGTATATGAATGCACTATACTGTATACAGGTTGAATACACTATGTGTATATGAATGCACTATACTGTATACAGATTGAATACACTATGTGTATATGAATGCACTATACTGTATACAGATTGAATACACTATGTGTATATGAATGCACTATACTGTATACAGATTGAATACACTATGTGTATATGAATGCACTATACTGTATACAGATTGAATACACTATGTGTATATGAATGCACTATACTGTATACAGATTGAATACACTATGTGTATATGAATGCACTATACTGTTGCAGATTGAATACACTATCTGTATATGAATGCACTATACTGTATACATGTAGAAGTATAGATATTGGTTTTGAATCTGTTTGCATGAAGATATATAGATATAGCCTGTACATATATAAAACTCATGGCATGATACTGTATACAGATTGAATACACTATGTGTATATGAATGCACTATACTGTATACAGATTGAATACACTATGTGTATATGAATGCACTAAACTTTATACATGTAGAAGTATAGATATTGGTTTTGAACCTGTTTGCATGAAGATATATAGATATAGCCTGTACACATATAAAACTCATGGTATGATACTGTATACAGATTCAATACACTATGTGTATATGAATGCACTATACTGTATACAGATTGAATACAGTATGTGTATATGAATGCACTATACTGTATACAGATTGAATACACTATGTGTATATGAATGCACTATACTGTATACAGATTGAATACACTATGTGTATATGAATGCACTATACTGTATACAGATTGAATACACTATGTGTATATGAATGCACTATACTGTATACAGATTGAATACACTATGTGTATATGAATGCACTATACTTTATACATGTAGAAGTATAGATATTGGTTTTGAACCTGTTTGCATGAAGATATATAGATATAGCCTGTACACATATAAAACTCATGGTATGATACTGTATACAGATTGAATACACTATGTGTATATGAATGCACTATACTGTATACAGATTGAATACACTATGTGTATATGAATGCACTATACTGTATACAGATTGAATACACTATGTGTATATGAATGCACTATACTGTATACAGATTGAATACACTATGTGTATATGAATGCACTATACTGTATACAGATTGAATACACTATCTGTATATGAATGCACTATACTGTATACATGTAGAAGTATAGATATTGGTTTTGAATCTGTTTGCATGAAGATATATAGATATAGCCTGTACATATATAAAACTCATGGCATGATACTGTATACAGATTGAATACACTATGTGTATATGAATGCACTATACTGTATACAGATTGAATACACTATGTGTATATGAATGCACTATACTGTATACAGATTGAATACACTATGTGTATATGAATGCACTATACTGTATACAGATTGAATACACTATGTGTATATGAATGCACTATACTTTATACATGTAGAAGTATAGATATTGGTTTTGAACCTGTTTGCATGAAGATATATAGATATAGCCTGTACACATATAAAACTCATGGTATGATACTGTATACAGATTCAATACACTATGTGTATATGAATGCACTATACTGTATACAGATTGAATACACTATGTGTATATGAATGCACTGTACTGTATACAGATTGAATACACTATGTGTATATGAATGCACTGTACTGTATACAGATTGAATACACCATTTGTATATGAATGCACTATACTGTATACAGATTGAATACACTATGTGTATATGAATGCACTATACTGTATACAGATTGAATACACTATGTGTATATGAATGCACTATACTGTATACAGATTGAATACACTATGTGTATATGAATGCACTATACTGTATACAGATTGAATACAGTATGTGTATATGAATGCACTATACTGTATACAGATTGAATACACTATGTGTATATGAATTCACTATACTGTACACAGATTGAATACACTATGTGTATATGAAAGCACTATACTGTATACAGATTGAATACACTATGTGTATATGAATGCACTATTCTGTATACAGATTGAATACACTATGTGTATATGAATGCACTAAACTTTATACATGTAGAAGTATAGATATTGGTTTTGAACCTGTTTGCATGAAGATATATAGATATAGCCTGTACACATATAAAACTCATGGTATGATACTGTATACAGATTGAATACACTATGTGTTTATGAATGCACTATACTGTATACAGATTGAATACACTATATGTATATGAATGCACTATACTGTATACAGATTGAATACACTATGTGTATATGAATGCACTATACTGTATACAGATTGAATACACTATGTGTATATGAATGCACTATACTGTAAACATGTAGAAGTATAGATATTGGTTTTGAACCTGTTTGCATGAAGATATATAGATATAGCCTGTACACATATAAAACTCATGGTATGATACTGTATACAGATTGAATACACTATGTGTATATGAATGCACTATACTGTATACAGATTGAATACACTATGTGTATATGAATGCACTATACTGTATACAGATTGAATACACTATGTGTATATGAATGCACTATACTGTATACAGATTGAATACACCATTTGTATATGAATGCACTATACTGTATACAGATTGAGTACACTATGTGTATATGAATGCACTATACTGTATACAGGTTGAATACACTATGTGTATATGAATGCACTATACTGTATACAGATTGAATACACTATGTGTATATGAATGCCTTATACTGTATACAGATTGAATACACTATGTGTATATGAATGCACTATACTGTATACAGATTGAATACACTATGTGTATATGAATGCACTATACTGTATACAGATTGAATACACTATGTGTATATGAATGCACTATACTGTATACAGATTGAATACACTATGTGTATATGAATGCACTATACTGTATACAGATTGAATACACTATGTGTATATGAATGCACTATACTTTATACATGTAGAAGTATAGATATTGGTTTTGAACCTGTTTGCATGAAGATATATAGATATAGCCTGTCTCCTACCTTCATAAAAGCGCAAGGGGTATTTGTGGGCGGAGTTTGTGTGTGTATCTGTCTGTCTGTTTGTTTGTCCGAGGGATTAGCGGCGTGCGCACGCTGCCATTGGTTCCATGTGGCTCACGTGACTTTTTACTACCTGGAAAAGGGTTTCAACCGCCTTTGGCTATGCCTCACCTTTTGCCTTGAACTTTTGGTTGTCTTACCTTTTATTCCATCCCTTTTGCCATTGGCCGATTCAGCATCACGTGCTTTTTTTCTACCTGCGACTATCTACGACTACCTGCGAAAAGGTTCGACTACCTGAAAAGGGTTCGACCTGCCGCCGGCAAAGCTTAACCTTTTCCCTCTTTTCCACTTTTCTACATTGTAGCTATTCCTCACACCGCATTCCGCATTTCATCTACCCCGTCTCCACCATCATGGCTGCTGTTAACCACCTACAATCTTGAACGTCTTCTACTCAAGACTTAACGGTGAGATTGTATAACCAACAATTAACTAATATCACCAACAACTAACAACTACCGATTCATTATTTACCAACAGGTACGTTGGTTGCGTTACCGTTTGACGAGACTGCAGTCCCCAAACAACCAACAATAATTCCTTGCTTTTTACAGCTATGTGGACTACGGTCCAACAACCTTCACAGACTGCCTCCTTTTTCCCACCCATCACACAGCCACGAATTTCAATGGTAAGAATGTATTACTTCCAATTAATTAATCGCACAACAACCAGTAATTCATTATGGTCCGTTTGCTCTTGGCTGCGTTCCCTTTTTGCAGCCCAAAAGCAACCACCAACTCATGTTTCTCACAGTTTCTCTGGCTGCGCTCTAACATCATTCAGAAGCTGCTGTGTTTGGCACAGCCACAAATTTCAATGATGTAATGTATAACCACTAATTAACCATTCAAACCATCATTTAACATTTACCAATTCACTGCGTCCTCTTCAGGTCAGTTGGCTGCGTTCCCTTTTTGCATCCTCCCAAACAACCACCAACTATTATTTCCAGCCTGCTCTTTTTTGCATCCACCAGACAGCCACCAATTAACGGTAACCAACAAATCACACTTACATGTAACAACATATCCAATTCATTGTGTTTTTAACAGGTATGTTGGCTACGTTCCCTCTTGCAGACTCCAAACAACAACCAATTTAGTGTTTGTATTTGTGTAACAGCTATATTCACTGTGTTTCACCATCCTTCAGAGGCTGCTCTTTTTGGCATCCATTTCAAAGCCAAAAATTTTTAACGATGTAATGCGGATCACCAATTAACCAATAACACCAACATTTACTCATTCATTGTGTCCTTTGCAGGTCCATTGGCTGTGTTCTCTTTGGAAGGCATTTTTTCCCTCTTCCCTCAGACAGCCACCAATTACAAAGGTAAGAATGTATAACCACTAATTAACCAATCACACACCCATGTAACAGCCACTAATTCATTGTGTTTTTCACACGTATACATTGGTTGTGTTACCTTTTGCAGCCCTTAACAACCACCAATTCATTATTTCCAACAGCCCCTTAGATTGTGCTCAAGCACCCTGAAGAGAACGTTCCCTTTGGCATCCCTCAAACAATTGGCAATTCAGTGTCTTCTTTCACAGCTCCATTGTCTGCTTTTCAAAACACCTCACATTGACTGCTTCTCAACACTCTAAGCAAACCGTTCCCTGTTCCATCCACCAGACAGCTATCAATTGATTGTGTTCTGAGCAGCTCCATTGTTGGTTCCAACACCCTTAGCAAACTGTTCCCTTTGGCAGCTAAAGATACAACCTCTAAGTCATCATTCTTAATATTTTTTTTGTGTGCATTTCAACATCCTAAGAGAATTTTTTTCTTTTGCAGTCTTCAAAAAACCACCAATTTATTGTGTTCCTTACAGCCCTCTCGGCTACATTCCAACACACTTGACAAACTGACACTTTTGACAGCCTCCAAAACAACCACCATATATAATTCTTGACAGTTCTATTGACTGCGTTCCACCAACCTTCAGAGACCTCTCCTTTTTGTGTTCTAAACAGCTTTTTTTCGACTGCTTTCAAAATCCTTAAGAGACTGTTTTTCTTTTTGCATCCCTCAAACAACCACCATTTCATTGCGTTCCAAATTCCATTGACTTTGTTCCAACAACAATCTTAGAGACCGTTCCTTATTGCATCCCTCAAACAACCACCATTTCATTGCGTTCCAAATTCCATTGACTTTGTTCCAACAACAATCTTAGAGACCGTTCCTTATTGCATCCCTCAAACAACCACTAATTCACTGCGTTCTTACAGCTCCAATATGACTGCATTCCAATTCCTCAAAGAGACCGTTCCTTTTCTTATATCTCAAAGAACCACTAATTCATTGCGTTCTTCACAGACTCATTGTCTGCGTTTCAGCACCTTTCACTGTTCCTTTTTGCATCAATCAAACACATTAATGTCTCCTGAATGTTGAACGGTCACACAGAAGTAGAAACTACTCCAAGTAAGTAATAACTGGTTGATATGCTATTACTTTGCAGCAGCAATATAGCTTTTATTGTGTAGTCACATTAATTTATTGTGTTTATACAGCCCTCTTGGCTACATTCCAACACACTTAACAGACTGATACTTTTGACAGCCTACAAAACAACCACCATATATAATTCTTGACAGTTCTATTGACTGCGTTCCAACAACCTTCAGAGACCTATCCCTTTTGTGTTCTAAACAGCTTTTCTTCGACTGCTTTCAAAATCCTTAAGAGACCGTTTCTTTTTGCATCCCTCAAACAACCACCATTTCATTGCGTTCCAAATTCCATTGACTTTGTTCCAACAACAATCTTAGAGACCGTTCCTTATTGCATCCCTCAAACAACCACTAATTCACTGCGTTCTTACAGCTCCAATGACTGCATTCCAATTCCTCAAAGAGACCGTTCCTTTTCCTATATCTCAAAGAACCACCAATTCATTGCGTTCTTCACAGACTCATTGTCTGCGTTTCAGCACCTTTCACTGTTCCTTTTTGCATCAATCAAACACATTAATGTCTCCTGAATGTTGAACGGTCACACAGAAGTAGAAACTACTCCAAGTAAGTAATAACTGGTTGATATGCTATTACTTTGCAGCAGCAATATAGCTTTTATTGTGCAGTCACAAGAATTGCCTTTTTTTAATTTATTCGTTTATTTCAGTTTTTGCGCTTTTTCTATCCAACTGTTCGAGTGCCGCCCTCCTGCACATGAGCAAATGTACGTGCTGCCGTGCCGCACTCATCATTTTTTCCATTTCCAATACGTGCCTGTAGGCCCTACAAACCGAATGACATTTGGATTACAAATATACGAAGCAGTACGACGAATTGAATGAAGTTTGATGTGATGAATACTTGATAACACCTACTGGTTTGCCGCATTTTTAGCTTCCGTTAGTCTCTTTTCTATGTCTCTCATCAACTGTGTAGCCTGATTTTCCGGATATTTCCGATATCGCACCAATTGCGCAGCTTTTTTTTTTTTGTTTTCTTCGACATTTCTTTTCTCCTTGATTTCTCTTAGTTTTTGTTCAATTTCCCATTTCTCACGATCAATTTTCCTTTTCTTCTCCAACAATTCTTTTTCAGTTGCATTTTCTGCTTCTTCGTCACCATTTTTATCCATTTCTTCCTGTACATTGCCTTTTTCAATCTCACTTCCATCTTTACTTCCACTGGCCTCACGTATTTCTTCCTCTGTATTTCTCTGTTCTTTTTTTTTTTCATTCTGACCAAGACTACTTTTGCCTCCTTCTTCCTCTACCTTGCTCAAACTTTCCATCATTTCATCTTCCCAAACATGCCTCCCTTCGTCTTCCTCTTTCTCCATGATAGTCTCAAAGATAGCAACTTCGACTTCTTCGTCTTCGATCAGCGGCATTTGTGACAAAATTTGGTCTACGCGATCATCATCTGATTCCATTTTTTCTGTGGAAGAATTCAACTCTTGCGAATATTCTGAAGCCATTGATCTTATATCTACTTAATGGTCTTTTTGACCGTAATTAGAATGCGACGTGCCTGGAGACAATGTTTGTAACGCTCTACTTTCGACAACAACGAGTAAGTATAGAGGTTTCCCTTTTTCGTCGGAAAACACGGTTGCCAGATCGTGTATTGGTAGTAGGGGGCTATGTGCAAAGCCCGCCGCCATCATAAAAGTGGGTTTGCGC